>CALNHX010005878.1:0-99314 GCA_940337035.1 Agriotes lineatus | reverse complement strand
ATGGCAATTAATGTTACCTTATGTAGAAACCTCGCACCGTCCAATGAAGATAGACATAATGTGAGTGATACTGTAGAAACTCCTGTAGAAGTATTTTACAGTTTATTCTCGAGAAAAATCATTGAAGATATATCCCTCCATACTAAAATATATGCAACCCAGAGGTATGGTTATACGGTGATACAACTAAGGTACAAACAACTCGAGAATCTAGTTGCAGAGGTTATTGATAATTCCAACTGTACATGGGAAATTTATTTATCTCATTCATGATGTCTCGTGGTCGTTTTAGCTGGCTATTAGGTCAGACAAATTTGAATGATAACAATCTAAAGACGTCTAAAGATGCACCAGATGATGATAAATTAGTGACCTCAGTAGAAAAAAATGTATTTTCATAATTACTTCAACAGTCTACACTTAGTGGTAGATCTTCTAAGGGGCCAGATATCGTGTTGTGGCACAATAAAGAAACGATTTATTGGATAACAAAAAGGTATAAAAAGAGTTGTTATGTGTGAAATGAAAACCAATAAGTCTGTCACGTTTCTCTGTAACTGCTCAATTTCAATAAAATTTAGTTCAGGTGTGAAGGGGTTAAGAAAAATAAAAATATTTACGTGAAACATATTTGCTTGTGGTACCATACAAGCAATCAGGTCACGTTTCCTTAAGGTAGATTTATTCGTACGATGGATGTTATCCAGCCGTGCAGAAATTTGAATAATATACACGACATTTTGAAAAATAAGGGGGAGAGACCTGATTCGCTTAAATGCATTTGCTCTGTATTCAAAAGGGGAATCACCCAACATCGCTCGTGCAGGCTTTTCCCCACTCACTATTCTTCTGCATGGGCTCACAAACGTACACCCCAAACAAGTTTAGTTTGAACAGTTTTAAATATCTAGATTCAAATTTAACTTAAAAGAATAATTTCTTAGAATACTCAATTACTGTCAAAATATTTTAATCTATTATAAACTATAAAATTGCAATTACCATTCGTCAAAAGCTGAAACTCCCTTCTGTTATGACGTCACAAGGCGTATACTTAACTAATTAAAAAGAAGATTTTTGACGATAGACACAAAACAATTGACTTACATTTTATACGCTTGAACCATGGAGATTATTATTGCTATTAACATTAAGGTTAGTAACGAGACCTAACACTTAAGCAACGAAAGGATTCTATACACATTCTGTTCTTTAGACGTGACATAGTAATAACAAAACCTTACAATCTTCTACCTTGTGCTTTCTGCATGAGGTTGAGAACTTTCATCTAATGCCCTTTTACAATAATTGTAATGCTGAATACAGCAGCTGCGTCTTTCTTGGAAAAATATAGCCGGTGTACGCATTGCAACATAATTAAAGTTTTTAATGTAATTAGCACCACTAAAGCTGCTATATCGTTACATAATAACACATCCACAAAAAGTGTGTTAGAATGAGGCGTTTTATTTAATAGACACTATTTGAAGTTATATCCTTGGCACTGTTTCCGAAACTAGCACCATTGTAAAACTTTTAAGACCTTTGGGCTTCTGTATTATAAAGAGGATATCCCAATTATATAAAATTGGCAGTAGAATAGAGGTATTAATTGATGCCAAAACTTAATTTTCATTAAAGAATAGCACTGCTCTCACATTTTTTATAAATTCGCGCAATTTATTTTCCAAGGCTCTTCAAGCCAAAACTGTGCCTAATAATATCACGCAATGAGTAAAAACTACATACAATTAACGAAATTGCCGTGCCTGAGGTAAGGAAGTAATCAAGATATGAACTAATAAGAGTAAAGTAAGTCGATGCCCAATAAAAAGTGCCATTTGATTAGAACGCTAAATTATAAATTTTGTGAAAGCACATAGGTATTGAGGAAGAGCGTGTTTATTCGGGTCAAAAAGTGGTTGAGTGTCAGGTTCCGTAAGTTATGTAATTCTATTAACAAAACTAAGTATTGATAGTAATGGAATTTTTACTAGCTGTAAATTATTACCGTTGGTAAGCAAATGGCTATAATAAAAACTTTTATCATAACAACTGTTACATATATTATTCTAGCCATATCGTGTAATAACTGGAAGATAAATGTTAGCATAACGTCACAGGGGGGCTCTTTTATAAGAAATATGTTTAACATAAACCATCAAGTGGTAATGTTAGTCAGATACTTAACTTCCCTACAGAAAATAAATCACACTCACGGTTACTCTAATCATTGATATTAAGGAAAATATGTTTGCATTTAATCCTAAGATATGGAGATAAGTTCGTAAATATGCACATTTCTAAAAGTCTGAGTATTAAAATTATTAACGAAATTAGATCTTGTCTTAATAAACACGAATATAGCTTGATATACAAATGCATTTCCATATATTTTCACATATATTATAACTGTATATCTTTTATCTGGAAAATGTTTCTACTTTTTTGAAATACAGTGAAACCCGTTATAGTAAACCTGCTTGTAACAATCTGCTGGTTGCAATGAAAAGAATTTTAAACCCTACCAAAGTTGCGTAAGCCCAACACTATTTTTTTCGTTTATAAAGAACCCGCATATCTATAACGAACTTTCGCTAATTACAATTTAATTGCTAAACGAAAGTAAGAACTAATTTCTGTATATCCCTAAGGAACTTAAAATGTAAATAAAATAGGGAAATCCCCGGACTATGCTTTAAAGGGTTTAAAAATAAGACAACGTCCATTCAATTTCGATCATGTCATGAAGTTGTTTGTGTAAGCAATATTTTAAATTGACGACAGAGGTAATGTTAAAATTAACTACACTCGACGCAATACTACATAGTTTTTATTGAGTGCTCGTATAAAAAGAGCCAGCTAATTACAAGTGAACATGAAAGTGGGCGAAGATTATCATTTACTCTAAAGGAGAAATATGAAATTATGCGTAATATCGAATGCGGTAAAAAGCAAACTCGCAGAAGCTGGATTGAGAGGTTTAAGAAGAGGCATGAAATTTCTATCAGAAAAAATTCGTAATCAATCGGCAGCTATGGATGTGAATATTATTGGCAATTAAAAAAGTCAATGGCATTCATATTGAACAGTTTTGTAAAAGATTTATATGCAGAATTTTATTCTTCTTTGTGCAAGAAATAATTTAAAATATAAATTTTCGTAAACAAACAAATTTTATTTTGCTGAATATACAAATATTTGTGTTTCCCGTGTTTTTACATGTGATTATCACGACACGCTTATTCGATGTCCTAACAATATACATTTTTTCAATTTCTATTTTTTACAAACTTTTATAACGAACTAGTTTTTTAGGTCCGCTGAGGTTCGTTATAACCAGGTTTACTTACTGTACATAGTTTAGTTTCAATTAGTAATTAATTTATATCAATATATTACACGCATGCTGTTAAAAATGGTTATTAGAGGTATTTACAATATTCTGAATATGGAAAAACAAACTGTATTAGATTGTATTCATTGTCACAAACAACTTTAGTACAGTAAAATGCAACCATTATAAAAATCTGAAAAAATCTAGTTAAATTATCAACATCTCGCATTTAATTTTTCCTTTTTTGCAACTTCTACTTCTTTACATGTGCACTGTTAG
The DNA here is from genome assembly GCA_940337035.1 of Agriotes lineatus. NCBI lineage: Eukaryota > Metazoa > Arthropoda > Insecta > Coleoptera > Elateridae > Agriotes > Agriotes lineatus. The sequence continues at coordinate 95,698 of CALNHX010005878.1, read as the reverse complement.
ACGTGTTAGTGGGTTTGACACATTATCTATTTAAGGATGCATTATACAAAGCCCCATAAAAAAACTGCCGAGCTATTAGTTAAATTTATTACACATATATTTAAAAATTCCAAAAGCAAAGCATTTGGAACAATATACACAGAGCATTAGCAATTTATCACTTAAATTACACATACAAAGAAAAACAATCTAAAGCTATTAGTTCAATTATGACCAATACAGCAAACGTTTTGAAACAACGCACCACGATTAAATACTTCTGTAGGTATGTGCGTTATTAACTATTTTAGTAAATTTTCACTACGATTTGCCCATAAGTACAACTTATTTGTTAATATGTATAATATATTACAATACTTTTAAGCGTTTTGAAACAACACAACTACATTAAATATGTCCGTAAGTATGAACAATGTTAGTCATTTTAGTAACAACAATAATATAACCATAGCGGCGGCACACTATCGAAATGCCACGTATTTTTACGAAAACGAAACTTCCAAAACGATTTTACCAGACCACATATTTAATATCAGCCTTAGAGCTCATGCTCACGATTTCAACTTACTAAATGTATTTTAGAAAGTTTAGTAAATTAGGAAGTCTACGGCACAATTAAATTAGTATATATTGTACTTGATCATGTACTTTGGGGTTAAAATAATAAAAAATAGTTATGTTCGTATTAAGGGCGTAAAACATGCGTTTACGCTGGTTACGCCTAAGGTGCAGAGAACATTTTCTGTACGATCGCAATTTAATTTAAAAACGAAAACCAGATTATATAACATCGTTGCCAATAAAAGCAGGCTAATTCCTACAGTTATTTTAGATAAATAGTACCTTTGTAACTACAGTTTCTTATGAAAACGTGTTATTAAATAATAACTAGAATGACGTGAGCGGGCGATAAAATTTAGAACTGGCCCATTCAACGAGGAGAAACCGTTTGATGATCTATTGCAGAGAACGAAAAGAGGTTTATTTTATTTTTTATTTTATTTTGGTACTCAGCCAACAGCCGTTAGGCCAATTATAGGCGTCGCTGTACATTTTATGGGAACTTCCAACCCCACTAACGACTGTCATGATGTTATTATGACATCCGGGACCAACTATTTCCATAACAGCCGTATCACGAGGCGCCGAGAGAACCAGCCATGGAACTCCCATCAAAGTTCTGACCAGAAAAAGTGTTGCTTAACTCTGCTGATCGAACGTAGACGCTTGTTCAAGCTACACCACCCGGGACCTTATTACAAGAGTAAACATCATACTTCCGGTTATGCAATTTTATTCAAAAGCTTGCTGTCGCATCTAGATAGTACACAAAACTTATATATGAAGTTTCAACCCCATACCTCTTTTCGTTTTTGAGATATTCTGTACACAGACTGACACACAGACAGACCAATGAGCTAAAATATGTTTTTTTTTTAGTTCAGGGGACTCTAAAACGTGAGGATCTCTTGAAAACTCAATTTCGAATTTTTGGGGTGAATCCTTTATCATAAAAAGAAGTAAAAACTGTCTATTTGTTATTTCTTCGTAATTTTAAGACGTTTAATAGAAAAAAAAACAAGGTCTGCGCAAAGTTAGCAATTTTGTAAATCTTTGCTCTAAGTGCACTAACACGAAATTCAGTACATCGACTAGTTTATCCTTAAGTCTGTACAAATAGTTGCACTAAACTACTCAAAAAAATAGTGTAGCATGAGTAAGTTTGGTAATTTCTACCTGAAATTTACAACACATTAAATCTAGGTCTAAAATAAATAATCTATTCGTTAACCCAACTTCTGAAAAAAATTGTTAAAGTTTCGAAAGTTTAAAGACATGCGCTAAACTGCTGCAGATATGAAAAATAATAGTAATTTTAGTATTATAGATTTATACAAATTACGCAGTTAGTTCTGTACAATAGTTTGGTAATTTTTACCTTAGTGTGCAACACATTAAATCTAGTTCTAAAAGAATCTATTCGTTAATTCAATTTATGATAATATTTGCTAAAATTTCGGAAATTTAAAGACATGTACTAAACTACTTCTACACAAATTCCACAACGCATTAATATATGAAAAAAATGCATCCACTAGTGCAGTTAATCTATAATGCAACCCTGAAGTGAAATGCCCAAAAAGTCAGCGTAATCCAAAATACGTTAGTAATTTTAGTAAATCTTAGTCCACTTTGGTACAAAAATAATCTATTCATTAATTCAAATTTGTCGAAAAAGTATCTTTGTCAACGTAGATAGTCCGGTATGATCTTAATAGAAAATATTGTATATAGAAATTAAGCAAACATAATAACACACCAGATTAAATAAAAAATATAACGAGTTCTACTTTCTACTTAAACACCATACTTCAATTGAAGTACGAAGAGTTTGTTTCCACTTTTATAGATGTGCTTGTAAAACAAAAACGGTACTTTAACCACTCGTTTTTCGATACTTTTATCTGCGTTGCGCAGATTTTATTTTCGTTTATGACTTGTTAGCAATAAGCTATAGGATTAATTGAAGAAAAGAGAAGGTGGCTGTCTCTAAAATTGTGGAATTATTGGGATTTCTAATTTCAAAAATTTTTCTTTTGGGAGACGTAATAACAATAATAATAATAAAGATTTTTATTGCCAGCATCTCCCGGCTATTCATAATACAACAATAAGCCTGTGTGTTACGTAGAATTCCAAACCGAGTGATTTAAGTGTCTGATTAAAACTCAACTTTTGCCAGGGAGCGTAGGTTCGAATCATACCGAATTAATTTATTTCTTTCCGAATTAATGTAATTTGTATTACTAAATGTTTCCCTTTACTGTTTTAATATTATTTGAAACAATAAGATATTGGTACATATTTGATAAATAAATCTTAACACGGGTAAACCGTTAATCGATTTAGAAAAGGTTGTTTTTTCGGTGCCTTTCCTTGATTAAAGCGTTATAAATATTTTCTTTTGTAATTTTCGTATCTACAATTTGAAAAATGTAAAAGTTATTTCATTTAGAATAAATTAAGAAAAGTAAATTAAATAAATAAGTTGAAATCGCGATAAGACTACCATTAATACAGCTGCATAAAGTTAAAGCATTGAAATATTCCAGAACTTAAAAAAAATATCAATGAAACACTGATAAATACATTATGATTCAAACCTGGTTTCTCTTACAAAACATATATTTAATCGAATATAATAACATGCAATTTTAGTTACTTAATAACATCAAACAAGCGTCATACAGGGATACTTTACATGGAATTGTAGAAAGCTTGGATTAAACCGTATAGGTATTTTGAAATTACAAAATTGTCAAACTGCCAAAAATGCGTTTATAAAACATGTGTGTCACTGCGTTGATACTAGTAATTATAATGGTATTTCCCACTGAATGAAACGTAGTCTAAGTTTGTACAACTGTATTGTAAATATTATAGAAGAAACCATTAAATAAATTAGGATAATATAACAAATATATAATTTTGGAAAACTAACATTAAATCGTACGTTAAAAACTTAATTCGCAAAATTATAGTAAAAATTATAAAAATAAAGCTCAATACTACTTGGTAGAAAATATGAAGAAACGTAAATAATTATTTTTCGATACTTTAAAGAAGATATATATGAAAAATATTTCATACTATAGTATTAAAAAATAACAAAAATAACATCGAAAAGAATAATGTATTACAACAAAAGTAGAATTAATGAATTTAATAGAGCGTGTTTATTTGAATTTGTGGCTAGTGGCTGTGATCGTTGTTAATGTATATCTTAGCTTATGCACGCATATTTGCAACTGCCATAACAAGTAACTGCTTCTTGTAACCTGTTTTACAGGCAATAGCAACGAGAAAAATTTTAACGTTAAGTTATAATAAGGCTAATAATTTCCCATTACCAATAACTTGTGTATTATTTGAAGGAAATATTGAATTAAATGTGAGGTTATGCATCCAACGATATGACGTTATGCACGACATGACTTCAACAATTCCAAAGTTACCTACTGAACAATTGCTTGCTGTACGCCCTTATATTTCTCAAATTATAATATTTAACATGAGACGTATATGTCTAAAATAATTTATAATTTCTTTGCAAGTTAAATAAGAATTTCCCAGATATGTTTCAATTGCAATTTTTTCCATTTAATTTAAACAGTCATATATTTTCATATAGTTATGCTTAGCAGGGCGTCTACAATAGAATTGTAATTTAAGCAAAATGTTCATCCTTTATCGTTAAAATTGTCATGGTTGCGTTGGTATATTATGCTTTGATGTAAATTTGAAATATAAGGAAACCACGGAGAATGGAGATTGAAACCATTCACTGCATCCAGACGCCTCCGTCTCTTGAAACGGATTTTTAAATACCAAAAAAACTTTCGCCTTCGATACTAAAAGCGCAAAAAATACGAAGGTCACCGACTGACAACAGAAACTGAGCGCCAATTTAAAAAAAAATAATCGCATTGAAAACGCACCGACAAATAAACATGAGCGGGCACATTTTACGACGGTTACTAATTACGCCTGTGTAAGGCGCTTAATTACGTGAAGGAGTTATTTTTCTTTGTCAAGGTAAAGAATGTTGCGTCAAGTGTCAGTAAAAGTTGAATATTTACCGAATGTGAACGGCATGAGGCAATGGCTGATATTGCACCTACTTTTAAGTTTGGCCACTTCTTTTTAGAGTAGTTTTTTAATATTAATGCAATCAATTTGTGAATTAATTAACCTTGGCGTTTTTGGTTCGAATGTCTTCTAGTGTCGTTTCGATTTGAAGTAATAAACCAGAAACGAACTTTATATGGTTGTAATAATAGCAGACGTAATTGAAAGCCAACCGTTGCACAAAGCCTTGCAAATTGCTCGAAATCTAGCCAGTTGTGTTCATTTGTAGACAGAAATTACGCCATTCCTCAGGAAAATTGAGACGACTCCGCATAAGTTGCAGAAGCGGGAGGATATCTCTAGTTTCGATTTCTAAACCATAAATGCCAAAAGCGAAAGTTTGGATAACATCGCGGAGGTATAATTGGTACTTAGGATGCAACCAATAACGAACACTTCCGGACGCTTCTCTTCGATATTGAAAATCGCTCGTGGCTATTCTGAACTTGATTTCTATATCCTTTACTCGACATGTCTTCGGCAACAGCATTTCCAAAAGTAACGAGCCAAATGTTGTTCCAGAAACCTTTATACCGAAATGTTTAAGTTCAATTGATCTACTTTTCTCCTTTTGGAGAAGAAGAGTTCCTTAAGAAGGTTAACATGATGTACAATAATGATTAAGATTAAGTCTGAGGAAAATTAGAATGAGTAATTAATGTTCAAACTATCCTATAGGAAAATAAATAGCATAAGTAAAAAATAAAAACAACTTATCTCTTTCAATGTAAAATTCCGCTATAATTTATCAAATTTGAAATAAATTCCAGAAACATAGTAGTAGAAAGTGATCATATTTTGAGCACTTTTATTGTTTTAAGAAAACAGAAATGAAGCTGCAACCATAAAAAACTAAACCAAAGTGCTACAAGGAACAATATTGTAGTTCAAAATTGAGCCAGAATAACGAGACACAGAAACTGCGATTATATTAATACAAAAGAGAAGAAAAGAAAAGTAACATTAATTATAAAAGTTAAAAGGAAGAAAACAACAAGAATATTATAAGCAGAGTAGAACTATCGCATAGAGAAACCTACAGGAAAATATCATTCAGACGAATGTTAAAAGTCCAACAGCAAAGTAAAATCATTAATCCGATGGTAGAAGAAGAAACATTTAAAGTTGAATATAGAATTCCAAAGTAAAAACATCTGTAAAGGGTTTTACTTACAACTTTCTTCGCAAGTGGACGTTGTAATACTAAACAATTTTAAAAATCAAAGGAAAATACCCATATTATCTTCAAGTTTGTAATAATACTGAAACAATAAAATAAAACACTTGTTGGTACTGCAAATTATATCGAGAGATCCAAAAAAAAAACTGATCCTCAGCGGGCTGAGAAATTCAAACGTTTGAATAATATGTTGGTAGCACTGTAAGTCTATGTCAAATTCGAGGTTAGCAGGTTAGGTTTTGCTAAACTCGAATTTGGTATAGACTTACAGTGCTACCAACATATTATTGAAAGGTTTGAATTTTATAGCCCGCCGGGGATCAGTTTTTTTTGGATCTCTCGATATAAATTTTCAAATAAAAAAAAACATTAACGTGATGGGATTCAAACTTCAGCGCCTGCGAACGAGCCAGCGATTGCATTTCAATGATATGTGCGTAGCCTGAAGTTAATCAGGCGTTCGCTGCCTTGCCCACTAAGGACGTCTCCGATCGATGAGATTCGGCTGCCTTAAATAGAACACACATATTCTTAACCCGTATTTTATTTTTTGTAGAACATTTATTGTGTATCTGTCGGTTTCCATTTTCGTCAATGGTAAAGCCTGAGGTATGTGAAAATTGCAATTTTTATCTATTTCTCAGTTAAAGCAAAAATAAACAAAATTGTATTTTTTAAGGTGATCGGTCTTTATGTATTTGTTCGAAATTTTCTCGGTTTTATAGCAGGTAGACATATAATCTGCATGCAAAATATCGTCTTCCTCCAACAAATAGCTTTTGAGTTACCATCAACAGTCAGACAAACGGAATTGAGAAAACCTGTTTTACGTCAATTAGGGACCCTTCAACGTAAAGATCTGAAAAAATCGCGGAAAGTGATTTTTTCGCGAATACTTCAATACTTCCTTCGTATTTTAGACGAGGGAAGTAACAAAATTAACATACTTAAGGCGACTTGGTAAAAACGTTGTTTTTATTATTTCAAAATGTAACAGAAAACATAACGAGCTAAATAAGAATCAAGTCAACGTTCGTTCCAAATTTTAAGAGGAAAACGCATAAAAGCAAAACAATCTTAATTTTAAATAAAAAAGGAATAACCTAAAATATATTACAAAATTCTACAGTAAATTTAAACATAAAGGGGTCCAAAAATATAACTATAAGTTAGTTAAGTTACTCTGATTAGATATAGGACTTACGTTTTCATTGTAAATAACTGTTTCTTATAACAATCCCTCTAACGGCAAAATTGAAAGTACTATTGCTAACAAAAAAATCTGTAAAGGGGTTTACACGGAACTTTTCTCGCGCGAAATAGATCTATTTGCAAATAAAAGAAATGTAGTCCGCTGGGATTCGAACTCCTCGCACCCAGGCGAATATTTGGAGATGAGCTTTTATTCCGCCGCTAAAATAACTGAGCCACGGATGTTTACCCTGTATCGGTTAGGCCCCATTTTCGCCAATGATAAAGCCTGAGCTATGTGCAACGTATTACTTTTATCTGTTGCAAACAATACAAGCGGAAGTTGTGACACTAAATATTTTGAAAAATCAAAGGCAGTCAGTGCTAAAAATATCTTAACGTTCTTAATAATACTGAAACAATATAAGAAAACGCGGTGTAATTGAAAATAAATTAATTTGCAAGTAAAAAAGTGCTCCAGGCGGGATTCGATTTCAGCGCCTACAGAAGGCATTTTAAAGGTAAATCAGCATGCAACAATTACCCTGGATCTGTTGGGTCACATTTTTGTCAAGTGTAAGCTATTTGCAAATGAATACTTTTATCTATTCTTCAGTTAAAGCAAAAATAGACAAAGTTTTAATTTTTAAAGGTGCTTACCTTGTATATATTTGACCGAAATTTTCTAGATTTCATGCCAGGTAGACATATAATCGGCATGCAAAATATCGCCGTCCTCCAACAAATAGTTTTTGAGCTATGCTGCCAACAGGCCAAAAGACAGATGGAATTGAGAAAGCGTGCTTTTGTTATCTAGAGACCCTGAAACGTGAAGATGTTTTTCGCAATAGTACTTCCTTCGTCTTTTAAACGAGGGAAGGGAAAACTAGGACAATATGTTTTATGCAACGTGAATCTGAACTTTTAACTAGCAACTGAGACGTAAATAAATTTGAAATTATTTCAAAATGTCACTCGACAATGCCTAGAATGAGTTAAGTTTCAAAAGCTAGGATTTTTTCTTGCTTAGAAAACGACATAATTATTCGGCAAATTGCACATTTATCTAGTTTTATAATTGTTTTGTGTCGTAGTTTTTGGTATTAACATTTGACATATGACAGGTTTAAATTATTTATAGTTAGTCAGTTCGTCAACTAAAATAATAAAAACTTATGTTTTCCAGATTTAGAACTTGTCTTAGTGTTTTATAGCAATGGTACTTCTCTTTTTAGCTATTTTCCTATTTTCTTAATTTGTACCCAGTAGATCAACATGCAAGTTTGTCTTTGCACTTTGGTTTTGTTAAGAAGCAAAACTTATCTAGGAACATTTTTTTAAAAGTGTCCCCTTTTATAAGCTCAATGCGGTGTGTATAAAAACAAAAGATTAAGTAAAAACATATCATTAAAAGTCAGAAATGTTCAAAATAATAAAAAGAGTTGGGCAAGGATGCATTTTAAGTACACTGTTGTTTATGCTAACGTTAGACGAGGCAAACAAGAAAAGAATATAAAGAGTATAAAGTGGGACGCTGAAACATGCAGAAAATCGAAATAACTGCAAAACATTTAAAAAAACATTAGATGAAAACAAAGATATACAGAAGGGAACATGTAAATAAACATGAAGCAAACAATATCTATGATTATAAGTAAATAATCCAAAATATAGAGCAGAAATAGAGCTAAACTTAACTAAAACTTTTAAATACATTGTGACAGTAATATCACAAGATGAAAGGATAGGTAGAGCAAAGAAACACCAAAAGAAACCAAAGTTCAAGTTTTCAAAAAGGTGGCAACCCCAATATTAACATATTCATTAGAATTAGGTGATCGCAGTACTACAGAAAGTTCAGAAATGAGATTTCTAAGGAAAATAGAAGGAAAAACAGAAAATGTATAAAATCAGCAATTATATAATATAGAAAGAACGTGAATGCGAAACAACTACGGGTTATATAAAAGGAGTATGACACTGATTTGTGTACGTAAAAAGAATTAGTGAAAACCACACGACCAAAAGAATATCTGGAGCAAAATCGAGTAGAAAGGGTACCAAACGACGACCAAGAATAGCATGGATTCAAGAATGCAGAAAAAAGAGAAATAAATCTGGAAGAAGCGAATAAAATAACACAATACGGAGAGAGATGTGGAAGAGTACACCAGAAAAATAAAACTACACTGCCTCAGACCCGAGAGGGTAAAAAGGCACAAGGGTTAAATAAGTAAGCAAATTTGAGTAAGTTATAGTAAATTATAGTACAATCTTCTTGTTACCGGCAAAAAGTGAAGTATTTTGAGCTAGCGTGATTTGACGTATTATTTGACTTGTCCGCGCTGCGTTTCCTTATGTGGACCGCAAAATAGCAGCAAGCTCCGTTTCTTGTCGTCGCTGGTTGCTGGTGAATTTCCACCCATTTTATTCCGATTTTAGATTGGTTTTAGATTCTTGCCGAAATGGTTTAACTTTCGTAATGTTTAACAGAGCTATGTCGACTAATAGTTACCACGTCTGTTCTGATTCAGGTTTTTAGGTGGTTTTCCTGAGTAAACTAAATACTTTCTGTGAGGCGAATACCGGGGCAGTATTTTTCCACCTTTCCTGGCCTCTCTTCCGTTCTCCACCCCTCCGTTCTTTCGCCCATTCTATAATTCCCGTTCTTGGCTGAAAAGGGACGCAAGGTCCCTATAGCAGTCCGCCCCCAGTTGGGAGAATTGAAATGATCCTGAAGCTTTTTTACCTAGCTGTTCTAATCCGGTAACCAGCTGTTTTTGGTTCCATATCCAGGTGTTCCTGTCCCGTATAAGTGCACGTGCTGGTCTGCTCCCGTACGCTGCAGCGTTGACCGGTTTTGCTGACCGATGCCTTTGATGCGTTTATTTGTAACCTTAGTTCTTGGCAGGCCCTACTGCATGATCTTGCTGCTGTCTAGTTCAGGACCTTTAATCGTCGTCAAAAGCTATTTAATCAGGCACGTAGCTATGTTAGTATTTTGCAAGCTTGTGAGTTGTACTACCGTTCTACTTTAGAGTTCCTCAAATTGTCTTCTTCTTAAAGTGTCTTATGCTTTTGTATTTACATTTTTCATTGTTTTACATACTAAGTTATTATATTCTATAGTATATAGCGCCAGTACATCTATTGGTTTGTCTTGGTGCTGCTACTCCATGGAAGGTGGCGCTAGTGGGAAATGTAAATACAACACTTTGACGATTTCCACCCTTGGATGGGGAGGAAACATCCTGGGGATAGACTTGGCAGCATCGTGGTGGTATCCCGTTGCCTTCCACGACCGTTTTCAGGCTCGAAAAACGCTAAAGTGCACGGCATCAGCGAGATTCGAATCTGGCAACCTAGAGGAACGTGGATCAGTATCCCAGCGAGCTGAGCGACTGAGCCACGCTACCTCTCGAGCTGCGAATTTTACTTTTTCTGTTGAGAGTATATTGTTATGCCGTAGTCTTCGATTGAAGCCCTTCAGACTTCTTCAAACGTAACTTTCGCTTGTGTAACGTTGTAACTTTGCCTTGCATTAGTGCGTTGCATTTTGCATTTTGCCGTTGCATTTTGCATTTTGCCGTTGCATGGCTGGGTTAACGCTTTCAATGAGGTTCTTTAAGGTCTCGTCGAAACTTTACTTGTGCTTTACTTGTATGTTATTCGTGGTAATTATACATTTATCTGTTTTATGTGTTTGCGATTCTGCTGGCCGCTTTAAGCTGTGATAGAGATTATAGTAGTTTGACTTTTGGGTGCATCCCGTGTTGTTGGTGGTAAAGTTACTGCAAACTGAGTTATGACCTGGTTATAATATTTATTACAATTCAGATTATTGTGATTTTGGTTAAGCTTTTAGTTTATGGGTTGTTGTTCCTATCTGAGCAAATTTTTTATATAAAGAGTCATTCGCTTCTCTGTTAACTGTTAGCTGGTCGGCCTCAGCCATGTGGCTATATAATCACAATGGTTTGATTTTGGCATAAATTTGGTATCATTTTTATTATTTCATAATGTCTATTATCTATACTGCTTAAGGAAAGAAAAATTAAGAACACAAAGAGTGATCACGGAAATAAAATGAACACTGGTCTCTGAAATAATTATTACAAGAAAGTAACATGAATATTTAACAACATGGTCCTTTTTTGTACACAATGAGATAATAATCGTAAAAATTCCCTGAAAGTAATACTTTAGAAATAGTATTCTTGTACAAATCCATCTTTTCCATTTGCTGAATTTATTGCACACTCATGTAATAAATTAACTCTAGTATAACAATACCTGGCTGCAACTATTTGGTAAGTCTTTCTTCCGCTAAAGCAATTTCGTGACTACTTTAAATCCGTGACTTAATTATAGCGAATACGAATGTGGAAAGGCGGTACTTCCTTTTAGTCAAGGTCGCGTCACAAACTCTTCTATTATTTAAAAAAAAAACTCAGCAAAGAGCGGCGAAAGTAATGCCAATTTTACACTTATTATTTAGAAGGACATATACTTAATAATGGTTTCTGTGTTTAATGTATATGTAGACGTTGTCTATTAGTACGTATTAAATCGATAAAATATAATCGGTGTACTGGAATACAATATGCATTCGTTTAGATTTGAATGCTGGAATGAAACACAAACGTTCAATTCGTTCAAGTGCATTTTGTCGCTGTACATCCTTGAAAGACTGAAGAGGCGTGATAAAATCTTGCATCGACAAGCTTTTTCATATAATAACATTCCGAATGTTAAATTTATTTCTCCATAAGATCACTTCATTCAATTGATTGTACGGACTTTCAAGCACTCGTTGCACAATCACGCACAACTGCCCTTGTTAACTAGTATGCACGAATTTCACTTTCTTTATCCTGAAACGATTCGTCTGTGATTTATTCTTTCAATGACAAGTTCGCTCTGCGGTTGTTAGCTAAGCATTAGCTAACAATGGAGATTTAGTAGAGCAGCAATCACAAGTCACAAGCGTTCAGAATTCAAGTTCGTTTTGTTGCTTTATAATTTTTAAAATGATGCAACTAAACGGGTGGTTCCTGCATTATTTAGTTGTAACAATTGTCATATTGTTCGTCTGCAATTTTTTTTCTGCAGAGGAGAATTGGAATAATACCAACATTCGGAAAATAGAGACGCTATTAAAATAACAAATAAAATATTTACTACAATTTATTTTGGTTGGCTATGAAATGCAAAATCTGACATTTTCATTGGTCCACTTTTGACAGATGACAGGTGAGCTGAATAGTCGCTATTTTTTGCTCTTCATACTTGAGTCGTCGATTTATACAATATAATAAGAAAGTAAAAAGTATATGATAGTGACACTAAACACTAATATATTTGCTGCTCGTTCTTTTTTAGCTGACTAAATTAACGTACTTATTCAGAGCTTATGATTATCAAGTTTTTTCTACTGACTAATTAGCAACAAAAAACATGCTCATTTAAATTGTAAATGATCAAGTTTTAAACTGGATTAGTGTTGTTCCATCTTCTGAAATCTCACTGTAAAAAACTTACACAAAAAGTCAGGTTCAAGTTCTCGATTATATAAAAACATAATTATCACTTTGTTTGTTTCACTTAAATAAACATACAACGAATGGAAAGTGCGACAGTTTGAGGTCTACATTCTGCGGTTATTATTTAAAAATAATACGTTGCACGCACAATACTTGTATGTTATCTGTTTCCTACCCAAGTCTTCCTTGTAGTTATCGAACTGTCCATTGAATTTGCATTCGCTTTCCCATAATGAAGTCATTACAGCAGTACATTTACATACAATAAGCTGATTCCTCTTTTGTGAAAATGAAATTTGGTGTTTTTAGTGTAGCAAACATAGCTTGCGCAATAATTAGAGGGCCTGTAGATTTATGGTTATAAAACGTTATATAGCTGAAATTATAACAGCATTATGATGACTTTAAACTCACGTACCCAAATTATCTGACAATGGATAATAAAGGGGAAAATAGAGTTTTATAATACAGGAAGACAAAACAAAACAAACGCAACCACTGAATTCGGTCACGACTACTGCGAAAAATATCGAAACACATATTTAATACAGGAATAGTACTGAATTAAAAAAATATATCTAAAATTTAAAGTTTAGAAAAGGAGACATCACAATACTACGCAAACATATGTGCAACATAAAACATTTTCACGTCTTAGATATAACAAGATCCATAAATATCTAAAAATTAAATAGGAATTTCTTAAAGGGAATTGACAAAGCAAAATTTTAACAATTCCTCGTTACGTTTTTCGAGCATACGACGTATATGCAAAAGTATAAGCAAATAAAACATAAACAAATATTAACACACACCATCTATCACATAAATGAGTAGACTATATTAAATAAAAACAGCTAATTATCACTCTGTAAATCTTTTAAAATGAGAAAAATACCATATTTCGACCATTACATGAATTACTTCTTAAACATTTTGCCATCTATCAATTATATTCTTTTGTTATTTTTTGTAGTACTTATTACTCAAAAGGTTTTACAAGTTTCTAGGTTTGTGCAAATAAATTTATTATGGGCAACCCATTGCTTTATCTACCTTTGAAAAGTGACAGGATTATTCTGGCAATATAATAATATAAAATACTTCACACAAGTACAGACGATTGCACTACGACAAGTATTTTAGTGTAGCACAGAGAATTCTAATCCATTTCCTTTCCATACTTATATCAGTGATATAATATTCAAAGCATCATAAAGGTAATTTAATTGCAATTATTCATTATTGGATACAAATCTGTGCATGAAACAAAAGCATTAAAAAATAACAACCAAAATATTACAATTAACTTTGCAAACTTTTGACCATATTATGTTTTATATCTTGGGTTTACAGATCATAAAAATGTTTCTTCTTCTGTCGTTCACTTCTTGACAGAAGCGTCGTGATTAAAAAAATGTTTACGTTTTCCAAATAATTATAGATGTTTTCAAATGTTAAAGTTTCGGATGTATATCCATCTTCAGAAATGTCATTAAATATATAACAGATAGAAACATATTCATTCCAAATTGTCAAAATATTTAAAAACAATTATTGGAACTAGCTTAACAATATTAGGTTATGTTACAACAAAAACTAAAACATTTTAATTAGTGATGGGCATAACCGGACAATTTTCATAACTGAATTATTTGCATTCGAATGATATTAATAACCGAATAATTATTTGAATAATCATTCGAATAAATTTTGGCTCTCGATTCGTTTCGATTAAGTCAGCCGGTTTGCCGGTTGGCGGTTCACCGTCATCTGCATCGACATCGGTTCACCGTCATCTGCATGGACATCGGTTCACCGTCATCTGCATCGACATCGTAACTTGCAGATAGCAGAGAAACCAAAACATAATATGTACGGTCGGCTCCTTAGAAATCGGGACACGCAATATGTTCTTCTACTTTTTGGAGTATTCTTGCTCCGGTTACTTCATTAATGTGAGATGGCATTTCATAATTGACAAACAATAAACAATCTGACGTAACAATTAAAACCATAATAACTGTAAAAACCCAGTTTATACACTTAAAAAATACATGCAAAATATATAATAATAGTGTGTAGTGCCCGATTTGTAAGGCGCCGACCGTACATTATGTGTTATGTATTGGAAAGTAAGAGGTATTTATTAAGAAGTGTAGAAAGAAAGAAATATGCAGGACTGCTTGCTAATCGCAATAAATACAGTGGTAAAACGTTTATCTTTATCGATCGGGCGGGTTAAAGGCGCCGCCTCTTGTTTTAAACCATTGGAGATGTAAGCAAATAAAAAATTGTTTTATAGCTTGATGCGTTTGCAGTTTTTAGGCGTTCAGATTTCAGGTCCCCAGAATTTGATAATTTGATATTTTTTATGATAGGGGGTAGGTACGCGATAACCAAATGGTGTTTTCAGTACAACCTGCTTTGTTTATGAGTTATGACGTATTTATATTTACAGAATTTTGAGCACTGCTTAGGCCGCTGAGATATGGCACGTAGTACCTTTGAATAGAGGTTTTATATTCAAAGCGTAGTACGTATCAGCATGACGTTATTTTTCATTCGAATACTTGGAACGAAAACCGAG
This sequence comes from Agriotes lineatus, assembly GCA_940337035.1. NCBI lineage: Eukaryota > Metazoa > Arthropoda > Insecta > Coleoptera > Elateridae > Agriotes > Agriotes lineatus. The sequence goes on along the minus strand of CALNHX010005878.1, from coordinate 80,505 downwards.
TTACATAGGTTATTTCAATAACCGGATAACAGGTTATTTTTCATTCGAATAAGCCCATAACTAATTTTAATACTAAACATTACATAACTTAAATTTATGAATTGTATATTAACCATTTTAATAGTTAATAACTCTACACGTCTTAACCATTCTTTTTCCAGAAATGGCCAATATAATTAGCGTTTGATAGTAGTGTCAATTTGAAAGTAAAAATGTTTTCCACCAGTCATGTTTGTTGACACAATTAAAAATAGTGACACCTGCGTAAACTTACTAAAGACAAAATAATCAACAAGTTATCCTCCAATTTTCAGGGTGATAGAAGCAATTTTTTGGTATTTACAACTTATTTAGAAAAAGCTTACATTATTCAAAATTAAACAAGAATTTTTTATGACAGTATACATGTTAAGAATGATAATTATTAACTAACCATCTAATCTATTTTAATTTACTATTAATTTTGGAAACATTAACTGTTACAGTTTTATTTTCATAAAATTCTTAACATGCTATCATTAGTTTATCTAAGAAGAAGAACTCCATGATTAATGTTACTAAGGTTTCCTATATCTGATCTAAAATTAACAGAACTTCTTCCTTTTTTAATAAAATCAAATTTGTGATTGTTTTAAAACTGTGGTTGCTTAAAGCAGTGTATAACTTTTTACTTTGAATTGAATTTTTATGTTTATTAATTGTGTTATTAAGAAATTGACTAATATAGCAAAATTGGCAGCCACCACAACTTATCTTATAAATGACATTAGCTTTTTTTGTAGAAGAACGTTTGTTTTAAATGTGTATGCAATTTTTCGCATATATTTTCATTTTTGTAACAAACTTTGTAATTATGATTTTTTAGTATGCTACTTAATTTCGAAGTAAATCCTTTAATGTACATGGTAAGCATATATCATCATCATTGAATAAAACACTGCTGGAGCCTGTGGTTAGAAAATATCACAAATTCGTTAAAACCCTTCACCACACAAATATTTAACAACTGCTAAATACGTATTTCGACAGCCAAGCTGCCATCATCTGTAGCTACGAAAAACTTACACAGCAAAAAGTCAACGATATACTCGTGACCAAATCCATTTCCATTTGTGATTTGGTCACGAGTATATCGTTACTTCTTTACTGTTCAAGTTTTTCGTAGCTACCGCTGATGACAGCTTGGCTGTCGAAATACGTATTTAACAGTTTTTAAATATTTGTGTGGTGAGGGGTTTTAACGAATTTGTGATATTATCGTTGTCATATTTCCTTATTTACACGTATTATAATATTTGTGTTATTGAAAATATGCTGGATGCTATTATTTAACATATTTATACATGAAATCTAAGAAGACATTATTTTTGATTAAAGCTTTTTTTATGTTTTTTTTTATATTTTTATGTCTAAATTTTTGGTGAGACAATTGACAGCACCATCAACCAAGCAAGTTGTTACTCTAATTTTACAATTAATCGATAAAAATTTGTGTACTTTTATGTCCAAATTTATTTTGTAAATTTAGTTGTAATTATCTTATTTTTTCTCTATGTAAAGTTATATCGAAAAAATAATACATTCGTCTAAAAGACGAAGGAAGTATTGCAATCGCAAAAAATACGTTTCAGGGTCTGTTGCCGGTATATCTCAAAAACCATATGCCTTCCTGGCATGAAACCGAAAAAAATCGGTAAATTATATTCAAGGTAAGCACATTCAAAAATAAAATTCTGCTTATTTTTGCTTTAACTCAAGAACTATTACTAAATGAAAGTAATATTTTGCAAATAGATCAGGTTTTTACCCTTGCTGAAAAAGGACATATTTGAAACCTAACATACCGTGTGTCCACAGGAGTACGCACCATAGAGATAAGATAATGCTAATAGAATATAAATATCAACGAGTGCTGTGACCACCGTCCCTTTTCTTGTACCATTTATAACAATATTGTTTCATACAGTGGCGAGTCAGAAGCCAGAAAACAACGTTTTAGCGTGCCGGGGATCACAGCATTAGCCGATCTTTCTATTCTATTGGGTTATCCCTATGGTGCGTCCTCCTGTGGACACACGGTATATACCGTGAGCAAATTAAAAATAACCTGTTGTTTATTTTTTTCTTTAACTGAGAAATAGATAAAAGTAACGATTTGCACCTAGCTCAGGCTGTATTATTGTCGAAAATGAGACCCAACAGATGCAGAATAAATGTAGAAAGAGGCAAAAAGTGGCAACGAATAAGAGCGGTGCTTTTAATGACGCTGCATCCCATAGATTGGAACGGTCTCGTGTGGCGACGTGGGCCAAGCGTTCAGTTCGCATTCGCAAGATCTGAAGTTCGAATCCCATCGTCGGTTTTTAATTTGAAAATTGATGTAATTCGCATTGCGAAGTGTTTTCTTCTATTGTTTCAGTATTATCAGGAACGTTAAGATAATTTTATCTCGAGTTTTTTAATTTTTTAAAATTGTTTAGTGTTACAACCTGCGAGAGAAGTTCGGAGTAAAGCCCTGTACATATTTTTGTAAGTTGTGTTATCATTTAATAAATCTAACATTTTTTGTTCATATTCAGTCTTATCTATTACAACATAATTTTAAGATTTTTTTGTATCAGTTACCTTATTTTGATAAAAATTTTGTTTATTTGCATTTTTAATTTTTAATTTATTTTTTATTTAGAACCTGAGAGACATCACTGGGAGATATCTTAGTCTTAAACACATATTAGATCATTTAGGTTAAGACAAAATTGCTGATTGCTCGTATACGACCAGGTGTAATATATCAACTTAAATTTTAAAAAATCGTATTTGCCTCATTATTAAGTACATTGGCTACTTCTGTCCTAATTTTATCTTTAATATCATACTTTTTCCCCTTCTCTTTCCACGTTTATGTTCTTCAATTACGTCCTTAGGTAACTCGATTTCTATTTTATTTTCTAGTCATTCCTCAACGATCTTGTAATTTTTATGCAGCTGTTGTTTATTGCTGGAATAATATTCTTGAGATTGAGATTTTCGATGTTTTTATCTGTTTTATTTTAATGTTACTATACTCCTTCCATGGTGTCGTTTACTTCGCAAATAAAATCTTCAGTAAGTTTCGATAGTAAGTTGGGAAATAACCATCCTTGTAACATATTTATTAATTTCTTGACTGTTAAATGCCAGCCTTCACTTAAAATATTAGGAATTGTATTTTGAAAAATTGTAGTTGCTATTGATCTTCCGTGTACTTAGATCTTTATCAGTTACGGCAAATATTTTTAGTTGTAAAAATTTTGGTATTAAACTAAACCTTCTGGATGTTAATATAATGTTGATGACCTCAGAACATAAAATATTACTATGTCTGCATTTAACAGGTTTTGTTAAATAGGTAGTAGGTTTTTATGTAATCGATTCACAAGCAGAAAGAAACTTAAAGACAAGAAACGGTGTTGCCTGAGTTTTAACAATTGCAACGGTTTGATTAAATGGTGTACCATGGCAATTCCTGAATATCCTTGTATTACAAACAGCAAACGATAATTTGACAGAAATAATTGGTGAACGGCTAATTGAAGACTCATTTTTTACTACTAAAATGCTATATCCTGCCTTCTTGTCTTATTTGACGGCAATTTCTTGCAGGAACTTACTTTTTGGACGCCTCTCGTATATTTAGAGGTAATGCTAGTCAATGTTTATAATGTGTGCAAGCTAATATTAACAGAATCATCCAAATTCTTATTCTATTTTCAAGATCCTGTAGCTCTCGGTTTGCCATATAAACCCCATTACGTCAACATCGTGAACTAATAAATAACTTGAAACCGGTTAATTAAAATTCGGTTTCATTGCATACTTAAACCGATTGAACTGTAGTAACCTACGTTAGAAGCAATACATTAAGAAAATCGCGCTGAAGTTAATTGTGCAACGTGACAACACGATTAATGTCATTATGGCGACAGATGAGACGTTTACACATTTTGGAGTAGCATCTGAGATAAGACGAGCACGTGGTTTCCTCTAGAAAGTTTGCTAATTGATCAAAATGTATAATTCATAATGTTAAAGATTACACTACCGTTCTCGTGACGCGAAGAGAATGCCGTTACATCAAAAGGAAGAACCCGTGAGGCAACACTTTCATTAACTTTGACCCAGCTTCTTGCTGGACAACGCACGACGCGGTTGCGTTGCGCTTCTGCTTCCAAATATTGCATGATTTGAAACGACCTTTCGTAATTGCCTTTTTATACGCACAATTGTGGGTAAATTTTAATGAAAGGATTCTCTTACGCGACTTTAAAACTGTAGAAGTATAAATACACAGTGGGTAAAAAGAAACCGATACAATATTTAAATACTCGTAGTCTCAATAGAAGAATTTTTTGTATAACTTTGTTTAACCACGCACAACTATAAATTAGCATTGTCACTTTGTAATAAAAGTGCTTCACTTCCATCTGTACACATTGAGCTTTTCGACGATACAATAGTCATTTGAAAATATTAATGACTTACGAGGCTATAAAATCTGTACCGCTTTTGTTGGCCCGCTGTGTATAGCCTGGTTTAATGGGAGGAATATTAAGCGTTTGTTGATAATCTTGATTTTTTCAGTTATTACAGTTTTACAATTTGTTATAGTTTTAAGAATTAAGATTTAACATTCAATACAATTTCATTTAATTGTATTTGCAAAATTTTACACAATTATCTCTTTATCAATTTCAACTTCCTACTTTTACCACAAATTTAAGAGTGTGTCGCCACTGTTACATAGAATTGCTTATGATTCACATTGTACTGCATGCATGATATAGTCTTATGAGGACCAATTATTTATTGATAGACAGAGTAATCGATGTTCAGTTATGTTAATTGTCGGACTGCCACTTTCGTAATCAAATAAAATAGACATTTGTCATAATTATCTCAAAGCAGAACGATAGACAAGAGTATTCACAGATAGTCTTTATATGCGACTTAATATTCATCAGCATACAGAGTAATTAGAAAAGAGATGCATCTAGTTGCATAAGATTCTTTTACATATAATTTTTTTGTACAACCGTGCTAAAACGATTATTTTTGCGGACGTAATTACGGCTGCAAAATTCGTTTTTGCGGCCGTTACTATTTCGCGGACCTTGTTATTAGCAACGCAAACTTATTGGCACGGTAAAACAAAAAAATTGATGTATTTTTTATTATTATATGCATTGCGATTGCACCAAGAATCTTGTGCATACCACATTCGCGAAATGTTTGGCTTCCTCGAAATAATTTGGTCAAATATTCATCAGTACGTCATTTCGTGGCCTAGATATACAAATAACTATTATGTGCTGTTATATTCTTTATTGTCCTAGAACTAAAAATTTCAAATGCAACCAGGTGTATCTCTTCTTTAATAACTTCTTTCTCTTATCGGTATGATCGTGCAGCAACCCATCATTACAGAAGGAAAAGACTAAATTAAAATAACCTGAGAATGATATGAGTCGTAAGAATACCATCGGATGGCCTTCAAACTTATTATCTTTAAGGTCACTCAAACCAGCTGAAATACACGTTGAAACACTCCTGGGCTTGATTGATCTTGCACGCGATACTTTCTACTATTCTATAAAAGTAAGATTCGTTTGTATTTTTGTACAATCTTAGTTATCAACTAATCGGAACTAAGATTTTCTTAATAAACAAATACTTATGAGTTGAGAACTGTTAAAATGTTCCTAAGATAGGTACGATATTTATTGTACTAAAGCAAATATATATCGAAAACATATATAAAAAGTCAGTAAAGTAACTTCCCCCTCAAGAGGAAATTTGGAAAAAATATGAAGTTCAGTTATCCACCCTGCATATGCTGGCGCCAAAGTATGTCTATTTTCCTCAAGGATATAAACCTGAACTATGTGCAAAATATTTCTTTGATTTAACTAATAGGTTTTGAGCTAAAGCTAAAATAAACAATTGTTTTAAAGTGTTCACTTTGTATATAGTGTGTCCAAGATAAGGAGGGCCAGTATGGGTATCTCGGTAATAGTAAGAGATCAAATTTGGTTAAATGGGAAGAAAGTTAGGTAATCAAAGGACTAACAAAATGACGCCTAGAAATCCTTGTATACCTGTTGCCGGTATAACTCAAAACCTAATTGTTGGAGGAAGACGATATTTTGTATGCAGATTATATGCCTTCCTCTCATCAAACCGAGAAAATTCGGTAAAATATATACAAGATGGGCACCTTAAAAATGAAATTCTTCCTATTTTTGCTTTAACTCAACAACTATCACTTAAATAAAAGCAATATTTTGCGTATAGCTCATATTTTTACCCGCAAAGAAAATCATATTTTGGATCCAACATATACAGGGCGAGCACCTTAAAAAACAAATTTTTGTTTATTTTTGCTTTAACTTAGAAATAGATACAAATAGTAATTTGCACATAGTTAAGGCTTTACACTTGACGAAAATGGGACCCAACAGATACAGATTCTGCATGGTCCAGTGGAACAGACGGGTTGAACTGAAATCGCGTTCGCAGGCGCTGTGGTTCGAACCCCACAGGTAATGTGTTTTTGTTTCAGTATTATTAGGAACGTTAAGATATTTTTACCTCTAAGTTTCCTTTGATTTTTAAAATTGTTTAGTGTCACAATGTCCACTTGCGAGGGAAATTTTGAGTAAAGCCTTTACAATGTTTTTAAAAATGATTCTTATCTTTTGATGTCAAATTTTAGCAGCTCTATTTATTCTGAATTCAACAATGTATCGCACATTATGGTTTAATTACGTTTGGAGTCTCTTTTGACCACCATCTAGAAATTTTTGGAAACGGACCGTCCTAGATAATTTCGTAAGTTGTTTCAGCTTTTGTAATCTAAAGAAAGAAGTAATGGGCCACACTGGATGGCTTTAGTCCTTAATAATCACGTATGGTCTTGGAAAACAAATACGTAATTTTCAATAACAAGTATTTAATTAATTTATTGATTATTTTTCTCATTTAGAAACAATAATTAAATTTGAAAAATTAAATTAGAAAAGCTGAAACAACGTATGCTCTAGGACACAAATCCGTATCCAAAAACTTTCTGGTGATGGTCAAAAAAGGCTCGAAACGTAATTAAACCAAAATGTGGTACATTGTCGAATTCATAATAAACAGGGCTTTTAAAATTTGACATCAGAAAATAAGAAACGTATTTAAAAAAATTAAGTTGATAATGGTTGCTCGGAGATGAAACGCCGGATAAAAAATTGATAATGTTTACGTTACCATTAAAAATTGCTACAAAGCAGTTTTGTCAGTTTCACCCTAAATTTAATATTAGCGCCACAAAAAGAATTTAAAATCCAAGTATTGGGTTTTTTCAAGATAACTCAAAAACGAAAAACTAAATCAAGGATTTCTACGAGCCATTTCGTTAGTCTTTTAATTATACAACTTTTTTCCGATTTACAGATTTTGTATCTCTTACTATTAACAAGATCCCCATACTGGCCCTCCTTATCTTGGTTTCGTGCCAGGTAAACAACTAAGGGGCATGCAAAATATTGTCTGTCTTCAAGAAGTAGTTTTTGAGCTATACTACCAAAAGACAGACACAGACAAAAAAGAATACAATATTTTGCATGCGAACTATATGTCTACATGGCACGAAACCGAATATTCTTTCGGTCAAATATATACAATATATATTAAAAAATCTAGCTACAGCCCTCGGCGCATGCCGCATTTAGTTTCACGCATTAGTCTGAGATGCGCGCAGATCTTCTTGCCACGAATGCCACTCGAACTTGTACATCGGGCGCCGACCTCGGAAAATCGATTTGTGAGGGTGAGTTTTAACAGAACCTTTGAGTTCATTCAGCAAGGCAATAATAAATCCTCATTATTATTAAATGAAATGTACTTGTGTTCGTAGTTTAAAAAATACAACCAATAGGCATAGTAGTAATTGTTTTCTCTGATAATATCGCTATTAAAAGTAATGGGAAGTTTGTAAATAGTAAACCGTTGAATATAGCCTTGGTAGCTTGGTACTTTTGCCAATTAACACGGCATGTAGAGTTGTGCATTATTTAAGAGATATGATAAATTTTATCTACTTCTGTTTTAATTCGAGAACTATTAGTTTAATAAATTAATATTTTGCACATAGCTCAAGTTGCTACCCTCGATGAAAATAGGCGTATTTTGGACCCAACCACAAAGTAAACACCTTAAAAATGAATTCCTTTTTCTCTCATATTTTCACATGTTTAGTTCCAAAGCTTCCACTAACGAGGGCAGTTTTATTTACAGATTTTTCTTCTGAAAAGAAAGAAATTTTCTACGACTATTGATTGTTGATTTCTTTTCAACCGCACCTATATTCTATTCGCCATCATTTTAAGACCAACCTGTAGATATTCAGACTTTTCTATAAGCCTACAATTTACATCACTTCTTATGTTAGAGAATATCATGTAATTTTTAAGAGCTATTTATATAATAAGTACATAATGTAGGCCTTTATTTCACGAGTCTATTTTATAACCGAGCGAGTTCTGCGAGCGAGGTCAATAAAGAAGACCAGTCCATAAAGCCAGATTATATACGAGTTGTATATAAAACTTTAACTTCGACTACCAAACCGAAAAGTGCCGAGTTTATAACTTTGACGTTTATTTTGTGACAAAAAAAAATACATTAGAGTGCCTCGATGGCTATTGACAAGCATTTATTTTGACATTGACAGCTGACGTAAAGATACTTTATAGTACTAGTAAAGTAAAATAACGTACTGTTACTAAAATAATGTAAACTTCATTTACTAGTAGGTACTACTGTATAAAGAGCTACTTTATTGCCGTAATATTATGTCATAAATAGTACTTTATAATGCAGTCGTACATAAACATGTTTATTTATTTTAATAATTACTCGGCATTTGATTTCACTGCAATTTGAATTTTGTAGGAAACTTTTCTCTCATTATACCACTTATATATATATTGTAAACATTTTAAAAGGTTTGAGCTGAATAGAGATAGCCGTTAGTTGGGTATATAAAACACTAAATGTCAAATGAAACAATAGCAACCTTGAAAAATTATTTCCTGAAGATTTCATTGTAAAGAAAAATACAATTTTTTTTAAATAATAACAATAATAGTAATAATGTCTTTTATTGGTACACAAAATTACGAATAATGGGAAATGCACTAGTACAAAAAATTTATTTACTCTGTCAAAAATAAATTGAGAGTGACAAAATTTAAAGAAGGGAATTAAAAATATGTCAATGTAGGAAAGTTCAGAAGAATTATTTCATAAAATGTAATCTTCATATCCTTATATTTATTTATTACATATATTTATAAGTTACCACTGCAGAGTGTACCAAAACTAAGTAGCTACGAATAAAAACCAATTAGGAGTATAATTTTTGTATAATTCAACCTGACTTGTTTTGGAGATCTAGCAATATCTGCCGAAGTTGCCTTTTAAGTTTATTTAAAATAGAGATTTAACAAAATGTGGTAGAGGATTATATATTGATGTGGTATTGCATCTCGATAATAATCGTTCTCAATTTGGATTAATATAATTTGACGAATTTCAGATGACAAGGATGGCGTGTTTGAGAATTAATGATTTTATTGTATTTCAATGTAGCGTTAATATGAAATGTAATTCAAAATAATTTTAAAAATAGCATTAAGTCGATTTTAGGCTAAGCAAGTGACAATAATATCAAAAAGAGGGTTCCCATTTTAGGCAAACTACCCTACATTTTGTAATAACTAGACACCGTTTTGTAAAAAACAGAGCTAATATGATATTTAAAGGTCAATTAAATATAATTTATTTCGTTTTGGAACCATAATCTTGTTTATTGGCCCTCGATAGAGGGCATAAAATGGCTTTTATAGCCCTAGGGCCTATAAAGTTGCTAAGCAGTATAACAAACACCAACAATGTAGTATAGCAACACCTACAATCTGCATAGAAACCATAGCACACCAGAAATGCACAGCGCCAGCACAACGACGACGCAGTAGTATGTAGCCAAAATACTGAATCCTTGAATTTTATCCATTTTGAGGACTAAAATGAAATAAAACGTTGTATGTACCACGTGCCTAATCACGATTATAGCTCTCGGGAAATTTAAAACTCTCCGCTTCTCGTCAAGCTTTAAACATTCCCTCGTGCTATAATCTATTGATTACGCCCTAAATACATAAATAACTATTGTAGAATGAATTATAATTATTTGAATATTTAAAATCTAGAAAGTATAAGATACACAATGGGGACGAGCATGTAAGTATAGGAATTATGATGATAAAAAAATAACAACGAAGGAAATTTATAAAAATTTGACATATAAATTTGTATTGCCGTAAATGAGGCAACAAATTTTGATTACGAATAAGATTTGAATACTGGAATGGTTAGCTAATATCAAAGAGGACGGAGTTGGTGGAGTTGCAGATAGGAGAGGAATTGTAAGGGTATGGCGCTGTATTGCCCTTCAATGACGTCTGCGGTTAAAGACGGTGAAGGCAGTGGAGGTTGCTTGCATAGTATATCTATCAAAATAATTCAGATTATGTCAAATTCTTGTTTGATTGAAAATGTATGCATTTCGCATTACTGCGTGTTTCCTTTTATTGTTTCAGTATTATTAAAAACTTAAGATATTTGTATCCCTAATTTCCTTTGATTTTTAAATTGGCTGTGTCACAATGTCCACTTGCGCAGAAAATTTATGAGTAAAGCCAAATTACAATCATTTTAAAATTTCTATTACAATGCTGTCTTGAATAGCATCTTTTGGTTTTACTCGTTCGAATAGCATAACATAACATTTATTTGGATTATTTTTTTAATTAAGTATGTTTTTCAAAGAAGTTAACAATATAGTTTAAATCCGAAATAATCTCTGTAATTTCTTTCATACATTATATGGTTTAAAATTATATTGCAATTACGTGTCTTCCGCATAATAACTGAAAAGAAACGTTAAATCCAGTGGGATTTTACATCAATTGAGTGAGGAGATTTGATATAAATATGTCGTCTAAAGTGATAAAAATACATGAAACGTTTTATTTCGCTTCTTACTTTTATTTTAATGAGTAATAGCGATCACTTCTTTTCCTTTAATATACCGAATAGCATACTACTGTTTCATGAATTTTTTCATATATTTCACATCAAACTAAAACTTTTCTTGCTGAAATTATCAAGACTGCTCTTTATTGCTACCATTGTCATTTCTGAATTTATAAGCAGTAACTCGTATAATTATTCGCAGTAATAATAGCTTTCGTTGCTGTTCCACCTATGTATGAAATTTTGCAATCTTTACAGCTAAGTAACACGTTCCAAAGTCTTCAATAAAATGTTAGCAGAATTTTAGACTCGCAGTGACGAATTGCAAATTGCAGCCGACGGAAGTGACATGTAAACCATTCCAAAGCATTGCATGATCTGCTGTTGTAAATACTTAAACGTAATAAACTAAGCAAGTCCTAGTTTTACAATTTTAACACCGTCGCAGCTAAATTGCTTTTTATGTGGACATAATTATAGTTGTATGTATGTTGCACATTCCTTGATGTGGCAGGCTATGAAAGCAAATACGAATACTGCAGTCTACGTGTGCATTTCATTTTAATCAAGTGCCAAAATACAAAATATAGCATTAACAAACCTAAATAAATCTATATTTTTTTTCAATGACAACACGTGTATTATTCCTGCAAATTAGTGGAAAATGGCTAAAATTACTTAACCTGGTCTCATACTTTCTGTATTCAAATTGGCGATGGCTCCCTTTCGTATCGTTATTAATCACGTTAGGTGAACACAAGACACGTAATTAATATCAAGGAGAACATCACAAATCTTCGGTGAGAGATAGTTAAGGTTATACGAGAAACCAAATTAGCAATTCTTGACATTACACTTTCCTGCGCGTTCAATGATTTGAATTTCAGAGTAATATACGGCGTTTCCACAGAAAGCTTTAATATACGGCGTTTCCACAGAAAGCTTGTACCATTGCAGGCGTATTAATTAATAAGTGCCTTTACGAATATTGATATTTGTGTTACTTATAATATCAAGTGGTAAAAATATTATTAAATAGTAAACAAAAGTGCGTCATTTAAACTTATGAGTGATTAACTCAAACATTTGCAAATTCTAGGTTGCATTTTTATGACCCACCCGGTTTCAAAATTTCAAAATCATAAACCGTGAAAACTTCCCACATTGGCATGATAATGGGAAATACAAGTCACTTCGACTTCGAAGGTCACAAATTTTGATTTGCATCAAATGTTATAAAAGTTACTATGATTTGTGATGTATTAAATAAAGCTCTATGATCTTCTTTATATATATCTCCCACTACATTGCTCGTTGTCCAAACATTTCCGATTTTTTCTACTGAAGAAATACAATAACCTGTAACAACATATACCTCAACTATCAAGCAATAATCCAAAATGAACTAAATCAGTGCAAAAATAATGAATAATGAATTTGAAAAAAAAATGGAGAATAGTTTTACATTGAGAATTGAATTATAAGAAACTATTCAAAGAAAACTTTAAGCTGTATGTATGTGAAAACTTAAAAACGTTAGAAATTTGCAAAAAAAAATGAAGAACGCTTTCCAGGCTTCAAAGATGCATTATTTAAATCTTCATTAAAATAATGTAAGTTCTTCAAGTAACTCCAGTGCTTCGATTACCTTTTTGGTGTATTTTTGCAAAATTGGACCATACCCGGAAAGTAGTTGTGACCTGAGATTGACACACCGTTTGAAAACAGCTTTATCAATAAATTATCATTGTAAACAGTCTTTTTTAAATTGAGCGTCACTCGAGTTTAGCCACTGATTTTTATTTTCGCCTTTCGTTTTATTGCACACAAACACAATGTTTAAGAAGCAAACGTTTATTTTATGAAGATTTGTAAGTGCTATTAAATAAAAATGTATAATTCAAACCTCACTGTAGAACTTCCTGCGTGTTTCTGCTGTACAGGGTGGACAAATTTCGACGTTTTCATTTTTACGTTCTTCAGGCACTTTTCGGTACGAATGCAGTAGCGTAGTCAGTTTTCTGTTAGCTATATTATGAAATTGTATTTTTTATACGGAACCCATAGGTGTCTGTGGCATTACGAGAAAGAAGTTTTTTCCATTGCAGTGATAGGTATATATCATAATATATAATATATAGTGTGATACGAACCGATAAACAGATCAGATCAACAAAGAAAATGTACGTCGCCACATAAGGCGGCGACAGTACAAAGGGCCCTAAAAACATCTGTTTACCAAGCCGTCGCGATCTTGCACAAACAAAGAGAAAATATATCTATTTTCAAAAACCCTCGTAGAAACATAAAACAATAAAACTAATGGCAACCCCAGCGAAATTTTAAAGTGCAGCAAAGTGGCGTTCATAAACTTTATTGGAACCGTCCGGCAAGGGAAATTAATACCAACGAATGTATCAGCATTGCAGATTGAATTTACTTAAATTAAGAAATTTTCACAAAAGCAATAAACTAAGACAGGGTTGTCTAGTATCAAAATACGGGGAAAAATTAGACGAATTTTTTTGAAGCAAGTATGAAATTTGAGCCTCAAACGGTCAACGAGCGCGCACGCAAAAATAACGTGCGCGATATATGCACGGGCATTGGGAAAATTAATTCATTCGGCGAGTTTAGCGACAAACACCCTCATATCAGGTATCAAAAGGACCGCCGTTTCGCGAGCTATGCCATGCGACACAAATCAGGTCGATAATTGATCGCGCCGCGCAATTAAACGCGATAATTCGAAATGCATCAAAAACGGGCCAAAACATCCCTTCTACCTCGACCAATGGGCTGCGAGATCGCGTCTGACAAAGGACTGGCCCCTTTAAATAGTCGGACGCTGGCAGTAGGAACTCACTCAACCCAGGAGAGTCAGCCAACAGCATCCAGCCTTCCAGGACCAGCTAGCAGCTCTAGCCTTCCAAGGATCTACCAGCCCCAGCCCTCTCCAGAACCTATCACCTTCGTTGGACATAGCTGTTTGCCGCATCTACTGGACTTGGCTGTCTACCGCATCTACTGGACATAGAGCTTGCCGCATCTACTGGACTTAGCTGTCTACCGCATCTACTGGACATAGAGCCTGCCGCATCCACTGGACTTAGCTGTCTACCGCATCTACTGGACATAGAGCCTGCCGCATCCACTGTACTTAGCTATCTACCGCATCTACTGGACATAGAGCCTGCCGCATTCACTGGACTTAGCTGTCTACCGCATCTACTGGACATAGAGCCTGCCGCATCCACTGGACTTAGCTGTCTGCCGCATCTACTGGACTCAAAGCCAACCGCATTCGTTGGACTTAGAGCCAATCTCCTTCGTTGGACTTAGAGCCAATCGCCTCCGCTGGACTTAGAGCCAATCGCCTTCGCTGGACAGAGAGCCTGCCGTCTTCGCTGGACAGAGAGCCTGCCGTCTTCGTGGGATTTGGACACGGAGCCACTTTAGCCGCCGGCACCGCCTCCGAAGGACCACACCAGCTTCCAACTGCGGATGCCAATCCGCCATTTTCTTTTTCTGTACATATATGTTACCTAGTTATAAGCTTATCTGTATGTTAGTTAGTAGTGTAAATATAATAAACTTTGTTCCAATCAAATCCAGTGTCTAGCTGAGGGTAACGCCCACCCTCCTCTTCCGAAACCGACGCCATTGAAGTAACCCTACCGCTGAGCTATAAACCGAGGCTTGTTAAGTGTAATATTTCTTAAATCGCAAGAATCAAGTTGGGCCATATTTTTAACATTTTTATTTTTTAGATCTTCTTGGAAACCTACATAATGTGGCGAGGAGTTTCTACTTGACTAACATTTGTTATAGCCCAAGTGTCCCGTTTTGTCTGTTGTAATGCCGGATACTCGTGCAATTCCAACTTCTAAAATTGATTTCCAACTGACTACTTTTCTCAACGTATTTTAATAATTTTAAACGATTTACATCGGCCACCAAAATGTGTGCTACTCCAATACACTTTTGTTAATTCTACTTTAAGTTTTTCATCCACTGTATTAATAACAGCATATAAATATTTATTGCTTCTAATAATTACTAATTCTTGTCGAACTTTTAGTAAAATCTTTCTATAGTCTTCAAAAGCTTCCATCAACATTTCGACGAATCCGTCAATAGACGTTTTGGTAGGCGCCCAACCTACATTCTCCAAACGAATACTTTGAGTCGAATTATATGACACGTAGGCTTTCATAGTGGCAGTAATGCCGACATTTCTTACACGATCAACCACTACACCATTAAGCACATATCTAATTTTATCTAGTAGGTGAGATATGCCTAAATTTGTAAATGATCCTGTTGCAGTAGCTTTACTATCTGCATCTTTTAACAATTTACCTTCGAAACATATAACACTGTTGACCGGTAAAGTGTACACATCTTGATGTAAAATAGGTGTTAGTATTTCATCATTACTATGAAATGTTGTAGAAGAATAGGGCTGATGCCGTGACACGTCAAAATAGCCCCGTCAAAATAGCCCCTTCATAATAACCCCTACAAAAAGCTCACACCCAAAATAGCCCAGTCCAAAATAGCTCCGACAAAATAGCCCTGCCAAAACATTTGTAGCAAAAATTACAATAATATTTGTAAACACAAGACATGACTAAAGTTACTTTATTTATATACACATTGAATATAACTAATATCTGCGATTAAGTTGGACAACACAAAGCTATTTTGGTACGCAGCTATTTCGTCATTGAGCTATTTTGTCCGAGCTATTCTAACGGGGCTGTTTTGACGGGTCTATTTTGGTTGGGGCTGTTTTGTCGGCGCACCGGCTGATGCGTATGTTTCTCCGCATAGACAATCGAATTATGTTGAAAAGCTTTTTCAGCAACGTTTAGTATTTCAGAAATCGTCATTTTTATTTGATGAAAAGCAAGCGCTCTTAGTATTACAGAGTATTAAAATTTTTCGAATATTAACAGTCCAAATGTTTTTTCTTTTTGCTTTCCTTTTCGCCTTCACTTCTAGCAGTTAACTTAAAATCTAAAGATTTTAGAAACAGTTTATTGCCAGGTGTTAATCTATCGACTGCAAGCAGCCTAAATGTTCGAAACAAACTCTAATATATATTTGCTGCTGCTGCTGCTGCTGCTGCAGAGAGTTGTATCTGACCACCATTTTGTTTTTTGAGATGCAACCGTACCGTGATGGTTTCTCCGCTAAAATTAACCAATTTACCGTTTTGATCCAGTATTTCTATGGCAATGTTATCAATAATTCTCGTATTGATTGGTAGATATATAACGTTAGAAAGATTTTCTACAATCTTAAATCCTGGCGGATCTGTAGGGAAAAACTGATGAATTCTGTGTACAGCATTTCGTTTCTATTCACTCAATCTCAATTATATGTGTTATTTTGTCTCAATAAACTTTATTTTACAACGCCTGAAACATGCTCGTTTTTTTCTCCTAATTTGACGTATGAATCTTTGAAATCTAATAGCATCGTAGTTATATTGCTGCATTTATCTGAGAATTTTCGTTTTTATTTAGTAAATGCAGGTTGTTTTAATAGTTGTCAGGTATTGTAGTTTGTAATGGAAAAAGTATGTTTGTAATGACGTGTTTTATGCTTTGCAAGATACCATACATGATATAATTATCATTTATACATTGAAATAATATTTTCAGTGAAGCGACAAGTTTGTTATTTAAGTTTCATACAAACAACTGTATTTATAGAGCTAATCAACATTGTGTTTTAAGGTGAGATCAAAACTGAAGATTAAATCATTACTTTCCATGGAATAACATTGACATTGCACATTCTGGAAACCGTGATGCTAACATTAGATTTACAACCTTCAAAACGAAGTCGTTTTAATAAACGGTTGTTTAATAAAACAAAATTAGACAAAAATTGTATGAATACTATTTGGAAAATGATCGTTTAACGAGATACGGGCTATTTAAAATAAAATGTTTTCCACGCTAAAGAAAACTGTTATTAAAATGAATAAGTTGTTTTAGATTCTTTTTACTATCCTGTTATTATAGATTTAATTATGTCATTTGTCTTTAATAAAGAAACTGTAAATTTTTAAATTATAAGCAACTTTACTTTAGTTGGAATATTTAAAAAAGTTAGTCCCTACTCGAAAAATTACTACTACTTTAGTTAAATTCCTCTCTTGTTTCTTGCTTTTCTCAGACCTTATTCATGAGTCGTTTTGCTTTAATATTTCAAATCAACCCTTAAGCAATCATCGCCAGTAAATTATCATAACATTACATATTTTTTTTATTATCTAACCGATATTATCACCACGTCATATTTATATCTTTAGCAGTAGGAAATATTGATAGATACGTAATTATGTATATGAATTGTTTTAAGTACTCTCAAAGAGTCTTAAGAGAATCATACATTTTCCTTTCACATGTAGCTACTTTAATAATATTTTGATTTTTTGTTATAAAACAGGCAATAACATATAAACTATGATTTCCTTGATTTGGTCTACATCATCAAAATCCTTATATTTTATCTCCTGGATTTAATAAAAATATAAATAGAATTATTTTTATCTTTTCTTATGACAAACGGCAGGTTCCTCTAGATAGTTTGCGTATACAAATAAAAAACATAAAACAATTGTTTGATTATTATATTTACAGCAAAATTAGTTTTATTGCTAGGACATACTATGCGTAGCAGACCATTTAGGTTCCGAATCGTTAATATTGTGGTATCCTTCTTCATCGGATTTAATAAAATCAATTAATTTTGTAAAAATATTATAAATAACTCAAAAAAATATAAGTAGCACTCCTCGCTGGCGTTTCCATATTGACGAAAGTATTTTTTTACGGGGTGATGGAGCTTGCGTTCATCGAGGATTCTTTGGGCTATGCTATCAGAAGCATAAACTTTCTTTAGAGACTCCCATACCAGATAGGTAAAGGATAGGTGTCAGACGAAGGAGATACTTATTTTCTCCAGAATAGGAGTTGAAGTTTTGGGCTTGGTGAGGGGTTTTAACGAATTGTGATATTTTCAAACTACAGGCTCCAGCAGTGTTTTATTTTAACCAATTTTATTGTTTGCCTCGGGACTTGAACTGTCAAAACTGACGACGAAATGAGAGGAAAATAGACTTGCAATCTTGGTATCTGGCACCTGCAGGACATACAAAATAAGCAGCAACGGATATTAACAGAAGTATGAAATAGAAGTATAAAGATAGCAGTACTGTCTGAAACAGAACGGAAAGGAAGAGGGTGTGAAAACACGCAAGACTATAACTTTTTAACAGTGGTGTAGAAAAAGTAAAAGAGCTAAGGCTGGTGTTTCGATTATAATACATAGAACTATAAAAAATATATTAGAAATTGGGAATTTAGACGCCATTATCGATTACCTGATAGTAAAACCAAATACAAGAGATTAGAGCTATGAGTGGAGCCTATTGTAGAACCAAGCATTTACCTTATCCTTTCCAAAATTCCACAAATCACGGCACGCATCAAGAGCAAAGGTATGATGTCCCCATTACAGAACAAAAATCTAACTTTTTAAGCTTGAAAATTAGAGTATGGTATAGCCGAAAAAAATAGAGCAAATTGGCCATAATTTACCGTTCTACAGAAGCCGAATATTTACACATAAAACACTGCATTACGCAATTCAGCTGCAGAAGAAGCATTGGGCATATATCAAATGCAATAAGCGATTCCTTGGTTCGAATCCATGGGCAGGCGGGATTTTTCCGCAGTCCATTGGCTCGGTATCGGGCTCGGTCACTATTCGCCGTTGGGATAGAATTAACGGCGCTCTTCTCGGAAGACTAGTCTATGGGAAAGAGTAACCTGACCACACACAACACATGCTACATACAATATACACATGCTGTGACCTGTAATTGGTTACATGTAACTGTTGGTATCAGCTTAAATAAATAAAATATTAAAATAAAAATAAGGAAATAGAAAAAAACTAAATAGAAAGAAATGTATTTAACTTGGCTACAGAAACAAAACGAAGACATTAGACGACGATGTCGTAGAATAAACAAGGAGGCCACCCAAGAGGTCATTCGTGGTAAAAATAGAATGTGGGCGACTAGTGCAATTATATCGAACCATAAAATATCTAAGAACAACTATAAACTTGAGCAACAACATTTTATCCAAAACTCAATAGAACAACACGTTGCCTTTTGATCCTTAACACCGTGGGTTATAAAACACAACGCACACGTGACTTATAAGTACTTAACTCAACTTCGTGGCGTATAACTACTTTAGCTCACTCTCAATTAATTTCTCACTTTGACTTTATTTAGTTGGAAGACCTCGAGGACTCAACTTTTCTCTCGTTGATTATTTGTAATGTAACACATTTGTACCATAAATAACTATTACCTATTGGATTAATGGAATGGCAAGGTGTTTTCAAGAATTGTTCACCGAAAAAAGAAATAGTCTTAAAAAGCCGAACAGAGCATACTTAGTAGACGTCAACGATGCAGAAAACGCTTTAAAATCTAATAAATCTCCAGGGTCGGAGAGTTCTCCAGTGGAATTAATAAAATAAGCTGATATACCAGGTGTTGACTTGTGCTACGCACCACAGGAATTTTCATAGTAAATTCGTTATGTTAAATTATCTGCTCCTCGTTTTCCAGATATTTAAAAAAAACGCATTTTGAACTTAGAATTATAGTGTTGCAGTTGCTGGATATTATGCTTTAGGTAAACGTCATTAAACATTCCTATTATAATAAAATTTTGTTTAGAAACTTTAATGGTTTGCTTATTTGCTCTGTCGAGTTCCGGAAAATTATTTCGAATTTTGTTGGTTTTACTGGGACTTGTAAAATGTCAAGGTTTAAATTTTATGGTTTATGTAAACTTCATTAAGCGTTCTCTTTTGAGCAATAGTTTTATTATTATACAATAATGGAAATAAACTAATACAACAACATGTTATTGTAACTATTATGCAAATAAGATAATGGAAAGAATTCCGAAGACATTATGACGTCGGTGTATAGTATATATATATAGTAGGGCGCAGTCCTGAATTCAGTAGTCGACCGAAGTAAACAGTGAGATAAATAACGATAATATAGAAAAACTATGGCATTCAAAACGTGTGCTTTGACAACAAACTGGTTACTAATAGCAGTTATAGTTATGTGTTTGTGTACCGAGTATTATTGCCAATGCACTGGGGGTGCTGATGCTGATTGTACTAGTTGTATAGCAGCATGCACTAATTGTGGAAACTGTCCAAATGCATTAGCGGCGTGTACCAGTTCTCAAAATTGTCCAAATGCACTAACATGTACTGGTTCTACAAAATGTAATAAAGCCTTGACTTGTACAAATTCAACCGACTGTTTCGTAGCCATTACATGCACTAACTCAACCAACTGTTACAACGCTACAGCCTGCACTAATTCAACAGGATGTCCCTGACGTTAAGTTTTTTATTGTTAAAATAGACCATATAGACCACAAGTATTTTTATCTAAGCTGAAACATAATTGTAAACGTAATCTGTATTCTATCCGATCTGTCCTTTTGCCTCCTAAGCAGGATACTTTTGTACTGGGAGGGAAGGAGCTATAATAAACATTACTAATATAACTTATTTTGCCTTTTATTCCGCTGATTTCATCATATTTTATGATAACAAACGGTGTTTCCGATGAAAAATGGGAGCACACGTGAATTTGTTCTATTAGGTTTTATACTATGTACCTAAAAGTTAGGTTTTTGCTTCAAAATATCAATTCTTCCCTAACGGGTAAAATGATTTGGTTCTGTAAATATTACAACAGATAGTCTTTGCCTAGAATTTGGACCTAAAAATCATATTTTTGAGACTTATTTCCATCTCTTTGTTTGGTTTTGTGTGTGACGCTTCAGATGGGAGATTGTAAGTGTAACTTTTGTAGCAACTACGTGTACGGACTCAACCAACTGTTACAAAGCTACA
This sequence comes from Agriotes lineatus, assembly GCA_940337035.1. Classification (NCBI taxonomy): domain Eukaryota; kingdom Metazoa; phylum Arthropoda; class Insecta; order Coleoptera; family Elateridae; genus Agriotes; species Agriotes lineatus. The sequence continues at coordinate 59,397 of CALNHX010005878.1, read as the reverse complement.
GCCTGCACCCATCCAACAGGATGTCCCATATGCTAAGTTTTTTAATGTCAAATATAATAAACCACAAGTATTTTTATCTAAGCTAAAACATAATTGCAAGCGTAATCTGTATTTTATCCGATCTATTCCTGTGCCTCCTAAGCAGGATACTTTGTACTGGGGGAGAAAGGGCTATATTAAACTTTACTAATATAACTTATTTCGTCTTTTATTCCGCTGATTTCATCATATTTTATGATAACAAATAGTGTTTTTTTGTTCTATTAGTTTTTATGATAGGTACCTAAAAATTTGGTCAAAATATAAATTTTTCCTGAACAGATAGAACGATTTTGTTTTGTAAATATTACAATACAATGAATTTATTTTAATGGTTAACATATTATCAGAGTTTCGTTTCTATGCCACCATTTAATCATAGAGGTTATTGCTATAGTTATAAATGAGACCAATAGATTAGAGCGTTTTTTACGAGTTAACATAGGAATTATTGCTTGTCAAAAAGCCAATTAAATTTATCCTAATGTATAGAACTGAAGAAAAGATACAACACACAAGTTGTAACTACGTATCTACTTTTTAGTTGCATATCTACATTCCGGTAACAAAATTAAAGTTTCTTATTAGTAAGTACCTAATTCAAATTCGTATGTTAACTCGTAAAATAAACGCTCTAATCTATTGATTTCATTGGTACCTATGGAAGTGACCTTGCTATGCTAACCATTAAGATCAATTCACTGTATATATTTTTTGTCTAAAATTTGTTTTAATTATGACTAATTTTAATAATTAAAGAAACTATTGATTTTAGACCTAAAATTCATTTTTTTAGACCTATTTCCATCTCCTTTTTTGGTTTTGTTTGTGACGTTTGAGATCGAACATTGTAAGTGTAACCTTTATGGTCGATGTATAGGTAGATATAATAAATTAATTGCAGTTAAGTTTATCAGAGTTGTAAGTATTTAATCTCAACCAGAGAATTCAATCGAGCTTCTGTAAACCAGACCTTAAAGTGGTGTTACCGCTAATTACCGATACTCTGGTGGTAAGGGGGGGGGCGGTAAGCAAGAGCGGCCGGCTTCTCAGCTAGAGGAGGACGTGGGTTAAAAACCAGAGACTCAAAGCTTCAGCTGAAAATAAAATAAATGGGCGCCAGGTAGCAGTAACCCAGCTCTTTGCTAATCGCACATATAGGCATACGATAAGATGCGCTACCAAACACTTCCTGGAAAAGAGGTACGGCAAGGAAGCAGAAATAAAATTTACTGGCCTAGTAACGATTCAGTATAATAAGCAAATATTAAATGGGCATCCACAAGTATTTTACACAACAATTACTACGGAATATTCCACACAATATCTCAATAAGGAGACCATATCACAGTTCAATAAATATCAAGGGTGGCTTGAGGCTAAACTCACCACAGTCCAGCTAGTTAGATATACAAGGGCATCAAGCGAAGTTAGCGGGCGGGCCCAGAATTAATAAAATTTCACACAGGATGTATATAGTGCTAATTAACAGTATTAAAAAAAGGTTACAAGATTGATATTAAATTTGGCCAAATGCATTACTAAATAAGCACTAAAGAAGGGCTCGGAAACATCGTGGCTCCGGCGTAATGATTAAATTGAAAGGTAAATTTAGGAGGTAGGTTGAATTTAACTGAACACCCTGCATGCAAGGTTGCTCTCGTAATTAAATAATGATCAATTCCGATTAGCGTCGTCGCTGACCGACAAGATCTTGCTATGGTACCACGAAGCGATTTCGCGAATAATGCAATGTACTCTGCATTAAAACAGCCGAGGAGCGAGCATTAACAATAATTCCTTGCAAGGCTGGGCGACAAAGGGTAGCCTAATTCAACGGTGTAATAAATAACACTTAAAATCTGAAAGAATTAACCTTCGTGCACTTGGCTTCACAATGCGACTATAGTACCGTTACACATTTTACATATACAACTCCGATAAAATTTAGCCCGAGTTCGGATACAACGCAATTCCAAAAACACTATCCCGAATTCAGAGGCACTTTCGCCTAAATGACCTAATCGGCTATTTACTGTGCAGAAGAACTACCGCTAAAACTGATTTGCTGAAGGCAAAATCAATCGTATTCATGCAGGTGAGTTCATAGCTTTAAAAACACACAATATAACAAACGCGAGTCTATCGAGCACCTTGCAGCGTTGCCACGCAAACGGCCCAAGGGGGCACCTGATTCCCGAGGGTTCGAAACGGAAATATTAAACTGACAGACCTTTGGCAGTGGACTTCTCTTCCGCTGCAGATGTTAAAAACAGGGGTGGGGGGGGCTAAGGACTATGAGGAGGCCAAACGATCACCAGGTAGCTGAGGGGGCCACAGTCAGCGAAAATCATCACCAGGCTGGCGGTTACGTGACCACACGGCGACAGCTGCGTTCCCAGCAGAATTAGCTCGGTAGCCTTGCTCCCAACGAGGAAAATTCGACAGACACGCTACCGTCGAGTAAAAGCTGAAAGGCAAATAGCCATGGAGACACACCGAATAAGTCCAAATTATTCACCTACCCGTTTCAGGTTTCTACGGCTGTTCAACGCCAAAGTGAAAACATGTGCCTTGCTAGAGCGGAATCCCCAAACAATATTCGGGCTGGAATTCGCCAAAAATGCAACTCACAAAGCCCAATTCCGAACTTGCATAGAGTTCACGACACAAAAAGGCACAATTCCAAATTAGGATGCCAACGAAAAAGCCTGTTAAAGGTACGTCATCAAAACGTAAATTTCGAAGCACCTAGCTCTTGCAGCACAGGATGGCGGAATGTCAAGATGGTTTCCAAAAACTGATAAACCAAAAATCAAATTTTGGGAGAGAGGGTAAATGCAACTCGAAATGCATGAGGTGAAGCCTACACTGCAGGGGCATTTGGACCCATAATATCGACCCAATGGCTTACTTAGCTTGCAATAAAACTGTCAGACGATCTGAATGCTCAAAGATAATGCAGGGAAAATCATACCTGAAGAAAGACTTAGTGAAAAGCTAATTTTAACGGAGATTAGAACAAATAATTAAGCGAATAGCTAAAACTGAATTTTGAACCGTAACAAACTCTCCCCTCACTTAAAAATAGGTAAATTCCCCGAATTTACCGACGCAGAACCTAATCATGCACAATAATGAAACGTCAAAAACCTTCCAGATGCACAAAAAGAACCAAAGCGGATATCCAGCTCAACCGGGCCAATGTCACAAATTTAGAAGCGAATACGTAACCCAAAAAAAAGTTCGTCACTGTCAGAAGGCGAAAAGAAGTAAGGGAAACACACAGGGTCGTAAAAGAATTGAAAGTCGAGAGAAAGATCGAAGGGATAAACGGCTCTCCAAATGAATGTCATGCAGAAAAGGTCATCGGAACATCCGTCGCTGCTGGATGACAGCTTGGCTAACCTTGTTGAGCTTCCGATAGTCCACACAAAAGCGGTAAGAACCATCCTTTTTCCTTATCATGACGATGGGCGAGGACCATGCCGATGTTGAAGGTTCTACGATGCCCTTTTCCAACATATCGTCGAGCTCCTGATTCACATGTTCCTCTAAATTAACTGGTGGAATAAATACAACGGTTTGATTATGAATATAAAAAAAATAATTTTTGTTGAGTTTTTGTACGTAATCTCTGTGTCGATCAACGCAAAATGTTGTCAATTTTCGTTTTCTATGTACAAAAACACAAATAAGAAGATAAAAAAAGACACCTTGGCTTATATTCCAATATTAGGTTGCTCGTTAACGAGGATTTTTAATCGCTGGCAGCGATTCCTTACGTTTCACATCGTCTCTTTCCGTTTAATTCTGTTTAAGTAATATTATTGACATTCTTGTAAAATTAATATTACATTGCACATTTTTGACCACCTCATATTCACAAATTTTCGCGATCGTGGGTATACAGCGCTCTGCAAAGCATCTCCGAATTTCACATATGTCCAGTCCGTATAAAATAAAGTTTATGTCACAATTTAGCAGGGTGATGTTTGTCTTACAATTTAGTAGGCCTTGCACAGAACAATACCTAAGGGCGTGGCTGATTTTTGGAGAGATGACTCTTAATGGCTGCTCTTTTTAAAATTGACTACACTGTCCTTATATAGTCACTGTAGCCCGAAGTACAGTGCCTTTATACAAGGCAGTGTGGCCATACGATTGTTGGCGGCCATTTTCAGGCAAATTTGAGCGTAGAGATATACAGTGCCTTTAGAAATAATGGAACTCTTGAACTGGACACCATTGTCGCAGATAATTCTCTTCGGAGCGCCAAACAATAAAAACACGTTCTCTTCAAAGTGACGTACGACTGAAGCGGCCGTAGCCTTACGAAGAGGAAATACAAGAGGAAGTGTAATGAAACAATCAGCCACTACAAGTATATACTGATACCCCCGAGAAGAACGAGGTAGAGGTCCTATGAGGTCCATACAGATGACCTCCCAGGGCTTCGAGATGTTTGTGTGACCTCCCATATGTCCAGCGGGTGGTCGTTGGTCAGGCTTCGTGCGGGAACACACCTTGCAGTTGCGAATGTAGCACAGAACGTCTGTTCGCATCTTGGGACAGTAGTACCTCTGAGCTATACGGCCTAAGGTTTTCGAAACGCCAAGATGTCCTGAGGTAGGATCATCATGATTACGTCTAAGTACTTCTGAGCGTCGGTCTTTAGGTAGTACCATTTTCCAATCTTCATTGGCCTGCATGAGTTCTGGATACGGGCTCCTAACATGTTTATAGAGTTGCGAATTCGACTCGCGCCAAGCAGGATAGTGCTGTGGATCGTTTCGGACTTTTAGGCGCATCCGAGCATACCAGCGATCTCGAATATCGTCGTCCTCGATTACTTCATCGACAATAGGCACGGACCTGGATAGAGCGTCAGGTACGACATTGTCTTTGCCTTTGCAATGGATAACATTAAAATTATATTGTTGTAGGCGTATGGCCCAACGCGCAATGCGTCCTATGGGATCTTTAATATTATGCAACCACTTGAGTGCGTAGTGATCAGTCACGACGTCGAACTTAGTTCCCTCAATGTACGGGAGAAGTTTTTCGATGGCGAAGAATACCGCGAGACATTCACGTTCCGTTGTGCTAAACTTCCGCTCATTCTTCGTGAGCGAACGGCTTATATAGCAGACGACCTTCTCTCCCTCAGGATACGTCTGGGACAAGACGGCTCCGAGTCCATAACCAGAGGCGTCCGTCTGGATAGTGAAGGGCCGACTAAAATCTGGGCAAGAGAGCACAGGGGCCGAAACGAGGCAGTCTTTAATGGTGTCAAATGCGTTTTGGCATTCCTCAGACCAGACAAACTTTTGGTTCTTGCGAAGCAGGCGAGTCATAGGCGACACAACTGAAGAAAAGTTAGGCACAAAGCGCCGATACCACGATGCCATTCCCAATATCCTTCTAACCTCTGGTACCGTCTTGGAGTTAGGGATGTTCAAAATTGCTTCGACCTTTTCCGGGTCGACGAGTAGACTTTCGGAGTTCACAACGTACCCCAGGTACTTCAATTCGGGCTTGCAAAAATGACATTTTTCCCGGTTCAAAGTGAGGCCGGCCTTGGCGATTCTGGATATGACTTCCTTCAAGACCTCCAGGTGTTTTTCGAAGGTAGGAGTACAGATAATTACATCGTCCAGGTATGTAAACGCGTAGGGTTCTAGGTCGGCACCAATAACTCGGTCGATAAGATGTTGCCAAGTCGCCGAGGCGGTATGAAGACCGAACGGGAGGCGACAAAATTGATACAACCCACGATTAGGGACAGTGAAAGCAGTTAGCGGACGGCTAGCGACGGAAACCGGCACCTGAAAGTAAGCTGACTTGACATCTAACGTGGTCAGGTATTGTGCATCACGTAACTTGTCCAAAATGTTGCTGATGTACGGGAGTGGATAGGCATCAGGTTGGCTAACCTTGTTGAGCTTCCGATAGTCCACACAAAAGCGGCAAGAACCATCCTTTTTCCTTATCATGACGATGGGCGAGGACCATGCCGATGTTGAAGGTTCTACGATGCCCTTTTCCAACATATCGTCGAGCTCCTGATTCACATGTTTCTGAAGAGCAGGCGCGATTGGGTAATAGCTCTTAATTAGTTCAGCATCAGTTTTAATTACATGTTCTACTAGGTGAGTGCATCCTACGCCATCTCCTATCATGGAAAAAGCTTCACTGATAGTCTGGTCAAGCACGGCTTGTTCTTTATTTGTGAGGTGTTCAGTCGAATGGGTTGCTGTGATTTGCTCGTCAGCCGAGGCTTTGGAGAAGGTCCATTCCCCAAGGCGAAGATCTGGCACGAGGACCATCCTCTTCCAGAAGTCGGTTCCCAAAATTAGTGTATGTGGGAGTGAAGGGATAACCAGGACTTCGAAAGTTCTCACGCGATCTCTCAGTACGATGGGGACGGTGAGTGTACCTATGCTATGGCATTTATCACCGTTGGCGACGCTGCAGGTAGTAGATTTAGCAGAGCTTAATTTGCAGACGTCCCTCAATACTTCCCATCCTTGGCGACCTAAAATGGTACGGCTCGCGCCGGAGTCCAACAAACCCAGTAATTCCTTGACGTAAATAGAGACACGAAGATAAGGCCTCTCATCTTTCTTGGCGTGACCTAACATGAAATCGAGCAGAATGCGATGTTCAGTAGGTATGGGATCCGTTTCTCGAGTCTGGGAGACGACATTGGCCTCAGAAATGATGACGGGAGAAGACGCTAATCGGCCTCTTAACGCCTTCCGTTCCCGTTTCCCGAACAGGAACGGCAGGTACGAATTGTGACGTCAGCTTTACCGCAGCGAAAACATTTCAATTTGCGCGGCGAGGGACACTGAGCTACGCGATGGTCGGGCTTTCCGCAGTTCCAGCAAGTACCATAGGGTCGAGCAGCTGTAACGTTGCAGACTTGTTCTTCAGCAGCGGGACTAGGAATGGAACTAGGTTCTTCAATAGCAGCAGCTCTTGCTCCAGAACGGGGCTTGTGGTAAGCCAAATCGGGTTCGAGAGCCTGATAAGGCGGAGGTGGATTCTTGAACCTCGAAGATCGCACCTTAGCATCCTCAATCAGTTTGCCAAGTTGTCTAAGCTGAGCGATACTCGTTGGGGAGTAGAGAGCCAATTGGGCCTGTAAGTATGGTTGCAAGTTCCTACGCATAATCTCTATGTGTTCCATCTCCACAGGTACGCGAGAAAGGCGACCAAAAAGGTTCTCCATAACAGCAACATAGACCGTCACGGGCTCATCGGGTCCTTGAGTTCTACTACGGATCTTATCCCATAGGCTGATTTCATAATCACAAGGCAGGAAAGCGGCTTTCAAAGCGATTATCAATTTATCCCAAGAACGAATGGTGCTGCAAATGGAACGAAACCAAATTCGAGCGTTTCCAGTGAACAATTCGATGGCAGCAGCAAAAAGTTGATCCTTGGACACGTTTCGAGCTATGCGAGTTTCTTCAATTTCTTCTAAAAAGCTAGTTAAGCCATTTCCTCCATCGAAGCTAATCCTCTATTTGTTAATGGCTAAATAGTTGGCGGTCGAAGTGTGTCTATGCGACGCAGACTGGTTGACATCTTCGGCAGCAGAAGAGCGTCGATTGAGGGCATCAGCAAAGGGCGGATAATCTAAGTATATGCCAGGCTGCATGGCTGAGCTACTAGGATTAGGCTGAGGGGCAAAAAACTGTGAAGTGGACAAAGAATGACTCCACGTAACCGAGCTAGCAATAGGACGAATGGGCAAGGTAGCGTCTTTCTGAGACGTAGTGGCAACCGAGCTATGGGGGCGAATATGAGTTTTCTGGGGCGAGGCTACTGAACCGTCCTCCGAGCTTGAATCACTCGGTGCGACTGACGTATCGTTGCGAGCTTGAGCATCGGCGTGAAGCTGAAGCTTTGCTTCCAAGGCAGCAAGTAGTTGTCTCCACTCCTCCTTCAAGGACTTTAACCTAGAAGCGAAATCTGGTTTTGCTATAATATGACCTAACCGACCTTGAACATGAAGAAGGCGAGTACCTAATTGTTGAGCGTCATTGTCCAGGTTCCTCGAAGTGCAACTGTCAACTTCGGCAGCTAAAATAGAGAGTTTGTCCTCGCAAACCGAGAGTTCTTCAGTAGCGTCCAAAGATACGGGAGTGAAAGTGGCATTCATAAGAAGATCTATCTTCATACGGGCACGGAGTAATTTACGTTTGTCTTGGACGTTGCCCTAAATGGCAATGTCTCTAACTCGAAGCTCATAATCGAGCTCATCGACGAGCAAACGATTAACATCTAAGCGAAATACCATCTTGCTGTTCCAACAGGACAAGATGATCAAAAAAGCTTATTTAAGCTAGACTTATAACTATCCAAGCAAGAACCTGTAATTAAGCATGCAATAAATAAACCTATAACTAGCAATAATCAATTGTAAATACCCAACAAATATCGACAATAAATAGTACCAAATGTAAATCACCTAGCCAATAATAAATTCTAACACCCTAACAATTTGATTTGCACTATAGTACCACCAAGTACCCTAACAACGACGTAGTCAGGCGTCGATCCAGACCCACGCAAGGGCGTCAAAATCTTTTTGTAAAGAGGGGATAAACGGTCGGCCTTACCTTTTGGCGAAAGTTGCATTTGTTATTTTGCCGGCTGGTAATTATCGGCCTAGTTGGGCTAGCTCGCCGCGAGGGTCGCAGGGTTCCAGCTATGCTGAAAGAGAATAATATAAAAGATAGGAGAGGGCGCCAGGTCCTCGACTCAGATCTAATCCTTGTGCCGGACCGTACACAAGGTAAGGACAATTTCCAGCAGAACAAAGAAAAATAATCAAACCAACCACCAATGAAAATATCACAGCTTTATTGTTAAATGGTGGATATGTACTATAATGCAAATACAAACACAATTATACACTAAATCGGGCAGGCGTTCAAATACATATACGTATCCATACGTTGTAACAATTATAAATTCAATGTAAATATATATGTCTAGGTAAATTACAACAAATGCATTCAAAAAGAAGAGATGAAGTTTCGAGCGGAAAATAAATATTACCATGCAAATATTCGTAAAGCTAAATTTAGGCCGCGAAACGTTGGACAATACAAACACTCTAAAAAGAAACGAGGGTACGCAGGGTGTCGCGGAGACAATTAAAATAATGTAAATTGAGTAAGCATGATCCGCGGAGCGGGTTTAAAATTGCGCGTGCACCGGATCAGAGCAATGCAAGTCCACCTTGGCTAACGTTTTAACCCCGAAGGTTAGCCCTAAATGACGCTATATCTATATCCAAAACTTTCTAATGGGCGGAATCAACGTGCGTTTGCGTGGCCACACATGAACGACGGTGTCCATATTAAAAATGAATGAAGGTATAAGTATGTATATTTACATGCTAATGACAGCGAAAGCTTGGATTTGCACCTTACCCGGTTAGCGGAGATCGGCAAATAATCACAATGCTCCCGTAGCGAGTTCACGCGACACTGCCACCGTGGTGTGCCTATCTTCACGCTGAACGTTTGACATGAAAATAGCGAAGCTTAAGGCGTCCGAGTTACCGTTTTGTGGTCCGAACTGTGTTATGCAAGCGGGTGAGTAAAAGCGACGTCCAGATAGGACACAAGTGAAGCTCAAAGCCCTACAAGTTCTACTCTATACATTTTACAGATAACGCAAAGGTCAGTGGATGTGCCCACCGAAGCAACAACTACAGAGCAGTACACAGGTAAACCTTATGACCTCAATTTAGCAAGTAGCAGAGGGTAACCGCATATCATTGCGCGGCGGCCCTAACAAGAATAACACAATTACAAATATTAATAAGCTAACTATGCACGAAACCTACTATCGCACGATCCGTGCTGATGAAAACGCACATGCCCTAAGTACTAACGGCATGAAACAGTATGATTCAATTATAAGTTACAACAGGCGCAATGCATATTAACTACAATAACGTCTTGCCTGCAGGAAAGTTCACCAGAACCTAACCTCTCCGTTTGCTCCCCTGAGATTGGACGTAGCTAACGAAGCAACTAGGACGGCCGCAGCTGCGGGATGCAGTGCCAGCTATGGAGGTCGCAAATGGCAAATGGGTGTAAAGCAGTTGCTCAATCTCCAGCGTTGCCCACAAGAGTTGCAAAATTCACAGGCGATGCGACCATCTTAGGGGCCCAGTGCATCGGACTGGATTCCAGCAAAGTGCAGTCGAACGGGGAAGGTCTACTCCAGACAGGAAGGTTTTCAACCAAATGGGGAGTGTTTTAACTCCCACCGGAAATGGTTAAAAACGCACAGAACCCAAATGTATTTCCGATTAAGAAGAAACTGGCCTGAACTTACCTCAAGCTGGGGATGAAAGAAGCGTGCTAAAGTTGGTTCCAGGAGATCCGCCAAAAGCGAAAGGACGCAAGTAAGTAGCTAACCAATCATTACGAACGCCCACGATAACGCAGAAATGCTTCCAGATCCCTCAAACAATCTATTCGAAGAGGCGAGCCCTACCAAAGGGCTATGAAGCACTTAGCTGCAGAGGAACACCTACTAGCACGACAATTTAGCTTGAAAAGAAAGCCGAAAAATTCAAAAACCCAGCCTACAGGTCATATGATAACAAAATTTGGGCCAGGAGATGCCAAAAAAACCAGTCAGGCAAGTTTGACTGCAAGAAAAGATAACATTGCTCTAGCAACAAATGGAATAGTTTAAAATAATTGTAACACCGGTTGCCTAGCGGCCGTACCCAAATATTTGTAAAAATATAGCAAGAATAAACCTAATTTGCAAGATATGAGTAATTAAACGAGGGGTTGCTTACGAAACTGCATGATAATTATAGGAGAGTAATTAAAAATAAGATACAGCCAATTATGCCCAGTTTAAAGCTTGCAAAATTTCCAAAAAGCCACCTAATGAGACTCAAGGCTAAAAATTCAACTAGCAAAAGTTTACTAATACGAGGGTCGCTCCAAAAGTATCGTAACATTATGTCGAGTCCGTATAAAATGACGTTTATATCATAATTTAGCAGGGTGACGTTTGTCTTACAATTTAGCAGGCCTTGCACAGAACAATACCTAAGGGCGTGGCTGGTTGTTGTAGAGACGACTCTTAATGGCTGCCTTTTTAAAATTGACCACACTGTCCTTATATAGCCACTGTAGCCCGAAGTAGAGTTCCTATATGTACTAAGAGTTGAGCCATTGGATCCACAAATCAAGGACCATGTGATATAGCAAAGATATATTTCAGTTGTTTCGTTTGAAAGAAGTATGCATAAAGTTTAAAATTGGTAAAAATCAGGTACTCCATGGTTTGTGGATCCAAAACGAGTCATCCTACATGTCCCAACTCTTTCATATACAGGGACCCTAGCCCGAAGTAGACGGAGGTGCCCCCTGTCTGCCGAAACTAGAAACACAAGAAACAAGGTCAACTTTGCTTATTTGTCAATTCGTACAATAAAAGAGCTTAAAACTTGTTTATTTCGGGGGTATTCTGCGTGAATTTGATGTGGAGCGCAGGCCCGACTCGTGGTTTATGCTGCAGTGCCCCAAGACCGTTTGAAATGTCAATAAAATTACTTGTAATTTCCGGCGTTACGTTAACCTCCAAACAAGCTTAAGTGTTTAATTTTGACTTTGAAGCTTCTACTTTAATACAAGAGCACTCTAAGAGGTTACTGGAAGCTGGATATCAACTTTCTAAGAGGTGAGTTTGATTATTATATTTACAGCAAAATTAGTTTTATTGCTAGGACATACTATGCGTAGCAGACCATTTAGGTTCCGAATCGTTAATATTGTGGTATCCTTCTTCATCGGATCTAATAAAATCAATTAATTTTGTAAAAATATTATAAATAACTCAAAAAAATATAAGTAGCACTCCTCGCTGGCGTTTCCATATTGACGAAAGTATTTTTTTACGGGGTGATGGAGCTTGCGTTCATCGAGGATTCTTTGGGCTATGCTATCAGAAGCATAAACTTTCTTTAGAGACTCCCATATAAGATAGGTAAAGGATAGGTGTCAGACGAAGGAGATACTTATTTTCTCCAGAATAGGAGTTGAAGTTTTGGGCTTGGTGAGGGGTTTTAACGATTTGTTATATTTTCAAACTACAGGCTCCAGCAGTGTTTTATTTTAACCAATTTTATTGTTTGCCTCGGGACTTGAACTGTCAAAACTGACGACGAAATGAGAGGAAAATAGACTTGCAATCTTGGTATCTGGCACCTGCAGGACATACAAAATAAGCAGCAACGGATATTAACAGAAGTATGAAATAGAAGTATAAAGATAGCAGTACTGTCTGAAACAGAACGGAAAGGAAGAGGGTGTGAAAACACGCAAGACTATAACTTTTTAACAGTGGTGTAGAAAAAGTAAAAGAGCTAAGGCTGGTGTTTCGATTATAATACATAGAACTATAAAAAATATATTAGAAATTGGGAATTTAGACGCCATTATCGATTACCTGATAGTAAAACCAAATACAAGAGATTAGAGCTATGAGTGGAGCCTATTGTAGAACCAAGCATTTACCTTATCCTTTCCAAAATTCCACAAATCACGGCACGCATCAAGAGCAAAGGTATGATGTCCCCATTACCGAACAAAAATCTAACTTTTTAAGCTTGAAAATTAGAGTATGGTATAGCCGAAAAAAATAGAGCAAATTGGCCATAATTTACCGTTCTACAGAAGCCGAATATTTACACATAAAACACTGCATTACGCAATTCAGCTGCAGAAGAAGCATTGGGCATATATCAAATGCAATAAGCGATTCCTTGGTTCGAATCCATGGGCAGGCGGGATTTTTCCGCAGTCCATTGGCTCGGTATCGGACTCGGTCACTATTCGCCGTTGGGATAGAATTAACGGCGCTCTTCTCGGAAGCCTAGTCTATGGGAAAGAGTAACCTGACCACACACAACACATCCTACATACAATATACACATGCTGTGACCTGTAATTGGTTACATGTAACTGTTGGTATCAGCTTAAATAAATAAAATATTAAAATAAAAATAAGGAAATAGAAAAAAACTAAATAGAAAGAAATGTATTTAACTTGGCTACAGAAACAAAACGAAGACATTAGACGACGATGTCGTAGAATAAACAAGGAGGCCACCCAAGAGGTCCTTCGTGGTAAAAATAGAATGTGGGCGACTAATGCAATTATATCGAACCATAAAATATCTAAGAACAACTATAAACTTGAGCAACAACATTTTATCCAAAACTCAATAGAACAACACGTTGCCTTTTGATCCTTAACACCGTGGGTTATAAAACACAACCCACACGTGACTTATAAGTACTTAACTCAACTTCGTGGCGTATAACTACTTTAGCTCACTCTCAATAAATTTCTCACTTTGACTTTATTTAGTTGGAAGACCTCGAGGACTCAACTTTTCTCTCGTGGATTATTTGTAATGTAACACATTTGTACCATAAATAACTATTACCTATTGGATTAATGGAATGGCAAGGTGTTTTCAAGAATTGTTCACCAAAAAAAGAAATAGTCTTAAAAAGCCGAACAGAGCATACTTAGTAGACGTCAACGATGCAGAAAACGCTTTAAAATCTAATAAATCTCCAGGGTCGGAGAGTTCTCCAGTGGAATTAATAAAATAAGCTGATATACCAGGTGTTGACTTGTGCTACGCACCACAGGAATTTTCATAGTAAATTCGTTATGTTAAATTATCTGCTCCTCGTTTTCCAGATATTTAAAAAAAACGCATTTTGAACTTAGAATTATAGTGTTGCAGTTGCTGGATATTATGCTTTAGGTAAACGTCATTAAACATTCCTATTATAATAAAATTTTGTTTAGAAACTTTAATGGTTTGCTTATTTGCTCTGTCGAGTTCCGGAAAATTATTTCGAATTTTGTTGGTTTTACTGGGACTTGTAAAATGTCAAGGTTTAAATTTTATGGTTTATGTAAACTTCATTAAGCGTTCTCTTTTGAGCAATAGTTTTATTATTATACAATAATGGAAATAAACTAATACAACAACATGTTATTGTAACTATTATGCAAATAAGATAATGGAAAGAATTCCGAAGACATTATGACGTCGGTGTATAGTATATATATATAGTAGGGCGCAGTCCTGAATTCAGTAGTCGACCGAAGTAAACAGTGAGATAAACAACGATAATATAGAAAAACTATGGCATTCAAAACGTGTGCTTTGACAACAAACTGGTTACTAATAGCAGTTATAGTTATGTGTTTGTGTACCGAGTATTATTGCCAATGCACTGGGGGTGCTGATGCTGATTGTACTAGTTGTATAGCAGCATGCACTAATTGTGGAAACTGTCCAAATGCACTAGCGGCGTGTACCAGTTCTCAAAATTGTCCAAATGCACTAACATGTACTGGTTCTACAAAATGTAATAAAGCCTTGACTTGTACAGATTCAACCGACTGTTTCGTAGCCATTACATGCACTAACTCAACCAACTGTTACAACGCTACAGCCTGCACTAATTCAACAGGATGTCCCTGACGTTAAGTTTTTTATTGTTAAAATAGACCATATAGACCACAAGTATTTTTATCTAAGCTGAAACGTAATTGTAAACGTAATCTGTATTCTATCCGATCTGTCCTTTTGCCTCCTAAGCAGGATACTTTTGTACTGGGAGGGAAGGAGCTATAATAAACATTACTAATATAACTTATTTTGCCTTTTATTCCGCTGATTTCATCATATTTTATGATAACAAACGGTGTTTCCGATGAAAAATGGGAGCACACGTGAATTTGTTCTATTAGGTTTTATACTATGTACCTAAAAGTTAGGTTTTTGCTTCAAAATATCAATTCTTCCCTAACGGGTAAAATGATTTGGTTCTGTAAATATTACAACAGATAGTCTTTGCCTAGAATTTGGACCTAAAAATCATATTTTTGAGACTTATTTCCATCACTTTGTTTGGTTTTGTGTGTGACGCTTCAGATGGGAGATTGTAAGTGTAACTTTTGTAGCAACTACGTGTACGGACTCAACCAACTGTTACAAAGCTACAGCCTGCACCCATCCAACGGGATGTCCCATATGCTAAGTTTTTTAATGTCAAATATAATAAACCACAAGTATTTTTATCTAAGCTAAAACATAATTGCAAGCGTAATCTGTATTTTATCCGATCTATTCCTGTGCCTCCTAAGCAGGATACTTTGTACTGGGGGAGAAAGGGCTATATTAAACTTTACTAATATAACTTATTTCGTCTTTTATTCCGCTGATTTCATCATATTTTATGATAACAAATAGTGTTTTTTTGTTCTATTAGTTTTTATGATAGGTACCTAAAAATTTGGTCAAAATATAAATTTTTCCTGAACAGATAGAACGATTTTGTTTTGTAAATATTACAATACAATGAATTTATTTTAATGGTTAACATATTATAAGAGTTTCGTTTCTATGCCACCATTTAATCATACAGGTTATTGCTATAGTTATAAATGAGACCAATAGATTAGAGCGTTTTTTACGAGTTAACATAGGAATTATTGCTTGTCAAAAAGCCAATTAAATTTATCCTAATGTATAGAACTGAAGAAAAGATACAACACACAAGTTGTAACTACGTATCTACTTTTTAGTTGCATATCTACATTCCGGTAACAAAATTAAAGTTTCTTATTAGTAAGTACCTAATTCAAATTCGTATGTTAACTCGTAAAATAAACGCTCTAATCTATTGATTTTATTGGTACCTATGGAAGTGACCTTGCTATGCTAACCATTAAGATCAATTCACTGTATATATTTTTTGTCTAAAATTTGTTTTAATTATGACTAATTTTAATAATTAAAAAAACTATTGATTTTAGACCTAAAATTCATTTTTTTAGACCTATTTCCATCTCCTTTTTTGGTTTTGTTTGTGACGTTTGAGATCGGACATTGTAAGTGTAACCTTTATGGTCGATGTATAGGTAGATATAATAAATTAATTGCAGTTAAGTTTATCAGAGTTGTAAGTATTTAATCTCAACCAGAGAATTCAATCGAGCTTCTGTAAACCAGACCTTAAAGTGGTGTTACCGCTAATTACCGATACTCTGGTGAAAAGGGGGGGGGGGCGGTACGCAAGAGCGGCCGGCTTCTCAGCTAGAGGAGGACGTGGGTTAAAAACCAGAGACTCAAAGCTTCAGCTGAAAATAAAATAAATGGGCGCCAGGTAGCAGTAACCCAGCTCTTTGCTAATCGCACATATAGGCATACGATAAGATGCGCTACCAAACACTTCCTGGAAAAGAGGTACGGCAAGGAAGCATAAATAAAATTTACTGGCCTAGTAACGATTCAGTATAATAAGCAAATAGTAAATGGGCATCCACAAGTATTTTACACAACAATTACTACGGAATATTCCACACGATATCTCAATAAGGAGACCATATCACAGTTCAATAAATATCAAGGGTGGCTTGAGGCTAAACTCACCACAGTACAGCTAGTTAGATATACAAGGGCATCAAGCGAAGTTAGCGGGCGGGCCCAGAATTAATAAAATTTCACACAGGATGTATATAGTGCTAATTAACAGTATTAAAAAAAGGTTACAAGATTGATATTAAATTTGGCCAAATGCATTACTAAATAAGCACTAAAGAAGGGCTCGGAAACATCGTGGCTCCGGCGTAATGATTAAATTGAAAAGTAAATTTAATAGGTAGGTTGAATTTAACTGAACACCCTGCATGCAAGGTTTCTCTCGTAATTAAATAATGATCAATTCCGATTAGCGTCGTCGCGGACCGACAAGATCTTGCTATGGTACCACGAAGCGATTTCGCGAATAATGCAATGTACTCTGCATTAAAACGGCCGAGGAGCGAGCATTAACAATAATTCCTTGCAAGGCTGGGCGACAAAGGGTAGCCTAATTCAACGGTGTAATAAATAACACTTAAAATCTGAAAGAATTAACCTTCGTGCACTTGGCTTCACAATGCGACTATAGTACCGTTACACATTTTACATATACAACTCCGATAAAATTTAGCCCGAGTTCGGATACAACGCAATTCCAAAAACACTATCCCGAATTCAGAGGCACTTTCGCCTAAATGACCTAATCGGATATTTACTGTGCAGAAGAACTACCGCTAAAACTGATTTGCTGAAGGCAAAATCAATCATATTCATGCAGGTGAGTTCATAGCTTTAAAAACACACAATATAACAAACGCGAGTCTATCGAGCACCTTGCAGCGTTGCCACGCAAACGGCCCAAGGGGGCACCTGATTCCCGAGGGTTCGAAACGGAAATATTAAACTGACAGACCTTTGGCAGTGGACTTCTCTTCCGCTGCAGATGTTAAAAACAGGGGTGGGGGGGGCTAAGGACTATGAGGAGGCCAAACGATCACCAGGTAGCTGAGGGGGCCACAGTCAGCGAAAATCATCACCAGGCTGGCGGTTACGTGACCACACGGCGACAGCTGCGTTCCCAGCAGAATTAGCTCGGTAGCCTTGCTCCCAACGAGGAAAATTCGACAGACACGCTACCGTCGAGTAAAAGCTGAAAGGCAAATAGCCATGGAGACACACCGAATAAGTCCAAATTATTCACCTACCCGTTTCAGGTTTCTACGGCTGTTCAACGCCAAAGTGAAAACATGTGCCTTGCTAGAGCGGAATCCCCAAACAATATTCGGGCTGGAATTCGCCAAAAATGCAACTCACAAAGCCCAATTCCGAACTTGCATAGAGTTCACGACACAAAAAGGCACAATTCCAAATTAGGATGCCAACGAAAAAGCCTGTTAAAGGTACGTCATCAAAACGTAAATTTCGAAGCACCTAGCTCTTGCAGCACAGGATGGCGGAATGTCAAGATGGTTTCCAAAAACTGATAAACCAAAAATCAAATTTTGGGAGAGAGGGTAAATGCAACTCGAAATGCATGAGGTGAAGCCTACACTGCAGGGGCATTTGGACCCATAATATCGACCCAATGGCTTACTTAACTTGCAATAAAACTGTCAGACGATCTGAATGCTCAAAGATAATGCAGGGAAAATCATACCTGAAGAAAGACTTAGTGAAAAGCTAATTTTAACGGAGATTAGAACAAATAAGTAAACGAATAGCTAAAAATGAATTTTGAACCGTAACAAACTCTCCCCTCACTTAAAAATAGGTAAATTCTCCGAATTTACCGACGCAGAACCTAATCATGCACAATAATGAAACGTCAAAAACCTTCCAGATGCACAAAAAGAACCAAAGCGGATATCCAGCTCAACCGCGCCAATGTCAACAAATTTAGAAGCGAATACGTAACCCAAAAAAAAGTTCGTCACTGTCAGAAGGCGAAAAGAAGTAAGGGAAACACACAGGGTCGTAAAAGAATTGAAAGTCGAGAGAAAGATCGAAGGGATAAACGGCTCTCCAAATGAATGTCATGCAGAAAAGGTCATCGGAACATCCGTCGCTGCTGGATGACAAAGGCGCGCCGGTAGATGAACCGATCCAGGCCCAAGTCTACACAACACCCACCGAGAGACCGTCTACCGAGAAGAGGAAAATGAAAAATGAGAGTGGTGAAAAAGGGCATGGGATTTGGAAGTTCCAGAAAAGAAAATAGTGGACGGCACAGAAGAGGGATGGGAAGGATTGTCCGTTGTCTCGTCAGTCGGTCATCGTAGAGTGGAATTAAGTGGAATAACAGAAAATTTCAAAATTGGAAAAGGCCGATAAAGTTTGAAGTCTGCACAGGCAATGGGTACCAGGCGCGGGGTCCCGTAGTGCACACCGCGATCATAGGCAATCATCCCCTGAGCCGACAAAAAAATAACCCTACACCCTACTAGTCTAGGAAAAGTGGGCAGCCCAGGACCGACTGCACACTGAAACACTATCCTCCGTGACCGGATAGCGGAACACCGGAGATGAGACCTCACAGGTGGCTCACTCCTGAATGAACGACAAGATGGAATGTCTCAGTCTACCTTACAAGTAAGGAATAGACGGAAAAGTAACCGACCGCTCAAGTGCCCAACCAACCTCCCAAAAAGACCAGAACGAAAACTTCCACGAAGCTTTCTACAAAGCAGATTAAGGAACACAAAAAACGAACACAAGAAAATAACCTCAAATCATAGCTAAATTTGAAGACCAGAGGTTCGACAAAACATACGCAGACTAACAATAGACTACACCTCATTGGGTGGTTGATCGCGAATGTCGTCGTAATGGGGTTTAAGGTTTTTGGCGTGCCAAGTCCCACGCAGCAGATTACCTTCAGAAGTCTTGAGCTCGTAGACCCATCTTGATAGTCGGCGATGGACAATAAAAGGACCCACATATTTAGAAGCAAGCTTAGCTAAAAAGTGGTTTGCAGCGTCTGAGAGGACATAGTTTTTGCGCCAAACAGACTGATTCACCTGATATTCAACAGGGCGACGTCTAAGGTCATAACGTGTCTTCGATTTCTGATAAGCCTTATCCAGGCGGCGGCGTACGTCAGCATACAAGCGTTGGACTGCTTCAGCACGATGGTTATTATTATTGGTGCGGTCAAATTGTAATTCTGGCTCGGCATTCGTATTCTGGTCGTCAGCTTCTCCAGGCCGTCTAAGAATAATTTCTCGGCCAAAGTTGATGAAGTATGGACTTTTTCCAGTTACTTCGTGTTTAGCAGTTCTGATGGCACACGCCACATGAGGTAAATACTTGTCCCATTCACGTTGGTTATCTTGAACGTAAGCTGTCAACATAGTCTTCAGGACGCGATTTATGCGTTCGGTAGGGTTTGCTTGTGGATGGTAGTAAGCACTAAACGACATTTTACAATTGTAGGTGTTAATGAGGGTAGTAAACTCACGACTGCGCAATTGCACACCATTGTCGCAGATTATTCGGCGAGGCGCACCGTACACTAGGAACACATCTTCTTCAAGATGCTGGACTATGTTCGGGTTGCTGAGCGTAATGGGAAAAATAGAGGAAACTTGCTAAAGCATTCAGCGACGACAAGTATATAGGCGTAACCTTTCTTGGATCGAGGTAACGGACCAACAATATCAGTGCAAATGACTTCCCATGGTTTTGTTATTATAGAATGTCCACCCATGAAACCAACAGGAGGTCTCTCTTCAGGCTTAGTTCTTCCACAAGTGTTACAGCGGCGTATGTAAGCGGCGACTTCAGCGCGCATCTTTGGCCAGTAAAAATGTTGTGCTATGCGATTTAATGTTTTAGAAACACCAGTGTGTCCAGCGCTGGGCAGATCGTGATTTTGACGAATCAGGTCTTTGCGCTTTTCTTTCGGGACTACCAATCTCCATTCTTCATGGTCTTCTCGTGGATCAGAGTAAGTGACGTTAACGTGCTTATACAGCTTGTCACCTTCAAGACGCCGCAAAGGGAAGCGACGAGGATTATTTTGCACACTATTCCGCATGCGAATGTACCAGCGGTCTTTAACGGCTTCGTTAATGATGGGTTGGTCTCCTATAGCATCAACTACGGGTACGGCGCGAGACAACGTATCAGGTACAACATGGTCTTTACCCTTACGGTGAATGATATCAAAGTCGTATTGTTGCAGACGCACTGCCCAACGAGCAATTCGACCAGTAGGATCTTTGATGTTGTTCAGCCATTTTAAGCTGTAATGGTCCGTGATCACAGTGAACTTCGTTCCCTCGATGTATGGTCGAAGATTTTCGATTGCAAATAGAACTGCTAGACATTCACGTACTGTGGTGCTAAAGTTCCTCTCATTTCTGGTTAACGAGCGGCTGATATAGCATATAACTTTCTTAACATCTTCTTGGTTTTGGGTAAGAACGGCACCAAGACCATATGCGGAGGCGTCTGTTTGAATCGAAGATGGTAAACCGAAATTAGGGCACGCAAGTATAGGTGCAGAGACTAGATGTTCCTTAATTGAGCGAAAGGCGTTTTCACAGTCTGGGGTCCAATTAAATTTGGCGTTATTTCGAAGCAACGAGGTTAAAGGAGCTAGCAATGTAGAGAAATTTGGTACGAAACGTCGGTATCATGATGCCATGCCCACTATGCGGCGGATCTCGGAAACACAAGTTGGAGTGGGTATTTCAATAATGGCCCGAACTTTATCGGGGTCAACTAACAGACCTCTGGAGTTAACTACGTAACCAAGGTAGAGAAGTTCAGGTTTAGAGAAGTGGCATTTCCCTTTGCTTAAGGTTAAGCCAGCATCGGAAAGGCGTTTAACGACTTCTCGTAAGACGTCTAAATGTTGCTCAAAAGTCTGCGTACAAATAATTACGTCGTCGAGGTAGGTGAAGACAAAAGGTTCTAGGTCAGTCCCTATCACACGGTCTATCAACCGTTGCCAAGTGGCCGAGGCCGTATAAAGGCCGAAAGGTAGGCGACAGAATTGAAACAAGCCTCGGTTAGGCACGGTAAAGGCAGTATATTCCCGAGAGGACTCGGCAACAGGTATCTGCCAATAAGCGGATTTGATATCTAAGGTTGTAAGATAACGTGCGTCTTTAAGTTTGTCGAGGGTGCTACTAATATAAGAAAGAGGATAAGCGTCAGGCTGACTAACCTTATTCAACTTGCGATAATCAACACAGAACCTATAGGTATTATCGCGCTTTTTAACCAAGAGGATCGGAGACGACCAAGCAGAGGTGGAGCGTTCCACAATGCCATCTTGAAGCATCTTGTCTAACTCCTTGTCGACATGTTGCTAAAGGGCCGGAGAAATGGGGTAGTAACGCTGTTTTATAGGAGGCGACTGCGTTTTAATCTCATGTTGGACCAGGTGAGTACATCCAAGTTTATTACCCATAGCATTAAAAGTACTATCAACAAATTCTTGCAGATGAAGGCTCTGTTCACTAGTAAGGTGTTCGACAGATTGAATAGCGTCAACAGATATGTTAGGGTTGTTCATCGCAAAGCTCCATTCATCCCGTCGAAGGTTAGGTATAATGTTCATCTTGCGCCAGAAATCGATTCCCAAGATAAGCGAATGGGGTAACGAAGGGACAACTAGGACGTCCATGACACAGACTCTATCTCGGAGAGTTATAGGAATGATAGCAGTACCTATACTAGAACATTCATCACCATTGGCGACTACACACGAGGAAAGGTGTTCAGTATCGAGACGGCAGTAGTCCTGTAGCATCTCCCAACCTTGTTTACCTAAAAGAGTTCGAGAAGCTCCGGAATCTAAAAGGCCTAAAATGGAATTTAAAAAAATAGAAACCTTAAAGTAGGGTCTTTGATCGTTATCTGCATGACTAAGTATAAAGTCGAGTACAGCTTGGTGTTTGAAATTAGAACTTTCAGACTTTTCATTCGGATCAACAATCGGTTTGTTGGCCTTGTTGTGGTTGCAGCGTGCTAATCGGCCTCTTAACGACGCTGGACGGCGTTTCCCGAACACGACGGGCATGTTCTGGTTGTATGGTCTGGTTTTCCACATCTGTAGCAGTGTATCCTTTTAGACTGAGGGCAATCAACAGATCGATGGTTGGGTTGATTACAATTCCAGCAAATCATGGGCTTAGCAGCGTTGGTGTGAGTCAGACCGGCACAAACTGAAGGAGTGGGAACAGGAGCTGAATCTTCCACAGAGGCTATATTGAATTTCGAATGTGATCGTCGGTACGCTAAGTCTGGTTCCAACGAATTCTTTCCACTTGTTGGAGGGTTCCGAAAGCGTGAGGTCCGTACTTGAGTGTCTTCGCTGATCTTGCATGTACGAGTGAGATCTGAAATAGTGATTATAACTTGTAAGACGAGTTGAGATTGAAGATAAGGTTGCAGGTTTCTTCTTATCAAAGTGAGACGTGTGGTTTCCAACGGCACTGAAGGTAGGTGTCGGAAAAGATTTTCCATGACCGCGATGTAGACGGACAATGGCTCATCAACACCTTGGGTGCGGTGTCTTATCTCATCCCATAAAGTTGCTTCGTAGTCACACGGCAAGAAGGTTTCTCGGAGAGCTTTAGTCAGGTCATCCCAACTACGGATAGTGTCGCGAATAGATCGGTACCAAATTAAGGCATTACCAGTAAAGAATTCTACGGCTGCAGTAAACAATTGTTTCTTAGGTACTCCTCTAGCAACTCGAAGTTCTTTGATACGTTCCAAGAAACTTGATACCCCACTTTCACCATCATATTGTATCTTCCATTTATTGACAGGAATAAAATTACGTTCAGCGGGTGCACGACTTGATGTAACCATACTAGTGCTATGAAAAAGTGAGGATCTTCGCTGTGAGGCATTGAGGTTGAAGTTTACGTTGGAGCTACGCCTAGGTTCAACGTCTGGTGGAAATGGTTGTTCCTGATAATCATGATAAGTATCGGGAGCTCGATGTAGAGATGTAGCAGCATCAGGTTCGTCTAATGAAATTAAATCTTGATCTCGCTGATTTTCAATCTTGCTTTCAAGATCGTTAAGTAATTGAAGGCATTGATTCACTGCTTCATTTTTCAGATTAGCCAACGATTCGATAGAAGCGATTGTCTCAAGGCGGCCATACACATGTAGAAGACGAGTATATAATCTTTTGAAGTTGTTATCCTTTGTGGTGGAAAAACAAATACCGACTTCTGCAGCAAGGATTGCTAATTTAGCTGTGCATGCTTCCAATTCTAGAGCATTATCAATGTGGACTTCGGGGAAACTAACGTTGCCACTGCGCTCTATTCTAAGTCAAGACCTAAGTAATTTGCATTTCTCCATGACATTACCTTGGCAAGAAATACCCCTAACTAGTAATTCATAATCGAGTTTATCGACAAGTAGGCGATCAACGTCCATCTTCGGGTATTCAAAAGAGCGAGAAAAAAGAAGAAAAAAAATAGTCTAACAGCTAACAGCTAACACTACTATTCAAAACTAATTAATGTGTTGTATAAACACTCGAATAAAATTACTACAACTATCAAAATCTATTATTAGAACATTAGCCTATAACTAACCCTGCAAAAAAATTATCAGCAAGTAGCTAAACGATATCGCAGGATACCTAATTATCTAAATCACATGCATCTGGAAACTCATGCAAGCCAATAAATCTATCTAACTATCTAGCTAAACATGCGATATGAATACTATACCACCAAGACTAATTTGAATGTATAATTAAATATATCACAACAAGGGGGAACAAATTTGCTCACTCAACCGAAATCGAGGCCAGGAGAAAACAAGGTCAGATAAAGCAAAATCGGGCCCCACGTTGGGCGCCAAACTTCTTTTGTTACCGTTAATTATCGATATTCTGGTGGTATGGAAGGGGGGCGGTAAGCAAGAGTGGCCGGCTTCTCAGCCAGAGGAGGGTGTGGGTTAAAAACCAGAGACTCAAAGCTTTAGCTGAAAATAAAATAAATGGGCGCCAGGTAGCAGGTAACCCAGCCTTTGCTAATCGCACATATAGGCATACGATAAGATGCGCTACCAAACACTACCTGAAAAAGAGGTACGGCAAGGGAGCATAAATAAAATTCACTGGCCTAGTAACAATTCAGTATAATAAGCAGTAAATGAAAATTCACAAGTATTCTACACAACAATTACTACGGAATATTCCACACAATATCTCAATAAGGAGACCATATCACAGTTCAATAAATATCAAGGGTGGCTTGAGGCTAAACTCACCACAGTACAGCCAGTTACATATACAAGGGCATCAAGCGAAGTTAGCGGGCGGGCCCAGAATTAATAAAATTTCACACAGGATATATATAGTGCTAATTAACAGTATTAAAAAAAGGTTACAAGATTGATATTAAATTTGGCCAAATGCATTACTAAATAAGCACTAAAGAAGGGCTCGGAAACATCGTGGCTCCGGCGTAATGATTAAATTGAAAGGTAAATTTAGTAGGTAGGTTGAATTTAACTGAACACTTTGTATGCAAGGTTCCTCTCGTAATTAAATAATGATCAATTCCGATTAGCGTCGTCGCGGACCGACAAGATCTTGCGATGGTACCACGAAGCGATTTCGCGAATAATGCAATGTACTCTGCATTAAACCGGCCGAGGTGCGAGCATTAACAATAATTCCTTGCAAGGCTGGGCGACAAAGGGTAGCCTAATTCAACGGTGTAATAAATAACACTTAAAATCTGAAAGGATTAACCTTCGTGCACTTGGCTTCACAATGCGATTATAGTACCGTTACACATTTTACATATACAACTCCGATAAAATTTAGCCCGAGTTCGGATACAACGCAATTCAGAAAAAACTATCCCGAATTCAGAGGCACTTTCGCCTAAATGACCTAATCGGCCATTTAATGTGCAGAAGAACTACCACTAAAACTGATTTGCTGAAGGCAAAATCAATCATATTTATGCAGGTGAGTTCATAGCTTTAAAAACACACAATATAACAAACGCGAGTCTATCGAGCACCTTGCAGCGTTGCCACGCAAACGTCCCAAGGGGGCACCTGATTCCCGAGAGTTCGAAACGGAAATATTAAACTGACAGACCTTTGGCAGTGGACTTCTCTTCCGCTGCAAACGATCACCAGGTAGCTGAGGGGGCCACAGTCAGCGAAAATCATCACCAGGCTGGCGGTTACGTGACCACACGGCGACAGCTGCCTTTCCAGCAGAATTAGCTCGGTAGCCTTGCTCCCAACAAGGAAAATTCGACAGGCACGCTACGGTCGAGTAAAAGCTGAAAGGAAAATAGCCATAGAGACACACCAAATAAGTTCAAATTATTCACCTACCCGTTTCAGGTTTCTACGGCTGTTCAACGCCAAAGTGAAAACATGTGCCTTGCTAGAGCGGAACCCCCAAACAATATTCGGACTGGAATTCGCCAAAAATGCAACTCACAAAACCCAATTCCGAACTTCCATGGAGTTTACGACACAAAACGGCACAATTCCAAATTAGGATGCCAATGAAAAAGCCTGATTAAGGTACGTCATCAAAACGTAAATTTCGAAGCACCTAGCTCTTGCAGCACAGGATGGCGAAATGTCAAGATGGTTTCCAAAAACTGATAAACCAAAAATCAAATTTTGGGAGAGAGGGTAAATGCAACTCGAAATGCATGAGGTGAAGCCTACACTGCAGAGGCATTTGGACCCATAATATCGACCGAATGGCTTACTTAGCTTGCAATAAAACTGTCAGACGATCTGAATGCTCCAAGATAATGCAGGAAAATCATACCTGAAGAAAGACTTAGTGAAAAGCTAATTTTAACCGAGATTAAGGCAAATAATTAGGCCAATAGCTAAAAATGAATTTTGAACCGTAACAGTGGTTCCATCTGGAACCGGTGGAATTGTAATTGATATTTCGCCTAATTTCAATAGCTTATATGTTTACCTTAATGGGGTCGTTTAGTAACTTTAGCACAAGCCGTAATGCCTATACTTCTGCAGTTATTTGAGATTTTCTATTTATCACATTCGAACTTCAAACATAAGAGATGAAGGAGCGGTAGCGTGTTTATAACAAATAAATAGAATGCAAAAACTTCCCCACCGTGGAACAACTTAAAAAATGGAGTAGCAATTAGAATTATTAATCATTCTATACAGAACAATAAAAACAAATAAAAGCGATATTAAGTAAAATTTTCCACTTTTTACCATGCAGAAATAGCCATTGCTATTTGATGTGTATGAGCACGTCGAATGATGTTTTAATTTCTTTAGGAAAGCTTGATAACATTAAATTAAATTGAATATACACGACAGGAAATTTCAAAGTATTTATCGAAATTTGGCAACACACTTTACTAATCATGAGTATGCATGAATATGCATGCAAAGCTTCTCATTTAGTGTGTATTAATCATCATCTAATTAAAATGTGCACTATTTCTATGCTTACAGTCTGTATTTTGTAATAAATATGAAGTAACGTAGGTGTATTTTATAAATGTGTCTCCTGATGTTTTTATACTTTTTCATTCTCAAACAAGTCTATAAATATAAAATCAATATATATCCTTATGTTGAAATTAATGATACACTTTGAATCAAATTATACTATTAAAACCCGTAAACACTGTTTGTACATGACGTTTATAATTGTAATATTATTTTTTATAAGAAAAGCTAATTATTTCAATTTAATGTATTTAAATATATTCTGGTCCTGTCTTAGTTCGCTTATACTCATATTAGTAAACACTACATTTTGTCATTGTTATCAGCGATATAAGGCTAACACATTATTTTTACTTTCCAAAAGCAATCCTTACCGAGAATTTAAGCGATTATACGGTAGGTACTAAAATTAATGCTGTGATAGAATATTAATGATTATTTGTAGTGATGGGCTTATTCGAATGAAAAATAATCGGTTATCCGGTTATTGAAATACCAGATATATTTCATTCATATCCACAATTACTTATTGCACAAACTCCTTAGAAATCAAATAAAAATCATTTATACAATTATTATAATTAACGATTAACTGATCTGCTATCTGCAAGTTAAGATGCCGATGCAGATGACGCTGAACCGCGTAACCGGCAAACCGGCGAAATCGAAACGAATCGAGAACCAAAATGTATTCGAATGATTATTCAAATAATCATTCGGTTATTAATATCATTCGAATGCAAATAATTCGGTTATGAAAATTGTCCGGTTATGCCCATCACTAATTATTTGCTAATGAAATACACTAAAAATTGGAATCACATTTCCAGTTTATTTTTAACAAGCAAATTGCGCGCTACGCGCACGTGAAATATGCTACGCGAAACATTTTCAAACGTTACCGACACCTATTGGTTTTAACAGCACTAAAGTCATTGATGCTACTCCACGTTATAACAATTACCTTCCGATGAATAAATGGAACCTTCGTTTTGATGGTCAATCGAGACTTTCTAGTTTTCTAGAACGTGTTGAAGAATTGCGAATGGCGCGTGGGGTTACTAAGGAACAACTTTTTACTTCGGCTGTTGAATTTTTCACCGATTATGCTTTGATTTGGTATCGATCGGTTAAAAATACTTTGTATAATTGGGGCCAGTTAGTTAATGAGTTACGTTCAGCTTTTCTTCCATGTGATTATAAAGCTTGTTTATGGGATGAAATACGCAATCGTACTCCGGGGCCGATGAACCCGTGACCGTATTTGTGTCGATAATGGAAAACTTATTCCATCGGTTACCATCCATGCCTTCTGAAACAAAGCGCCTTAATCTAATACGTAGGAATTTATTACCACATTTCCAAACCCAACTGGCTTTAGAGAACATAGTTTCCTTTTCACAATTACTTCGAGTGTGTAAAGCTGTTGAAGATGCACATGTGCGTGCACAACGGTTCCGTGGACCTCCCACTCAGGGAAATCGAATGTTAGAACCCGATCTAGCCTATCAAAAGTCGAAATGTAATGCTAGGATTCATACAGTGAATGTATCCTCAAATGAGGGTTACGTTGAAACTCGTAGTAATAACCCACCGAAGGTAATCAATTCAACCAAGCCTTATGATTTGAGATGTTGGAAATGTGATAAACCGAATCATTTTGCGCGTAACTGTTCAGCAAATAGTAAACAATATTGCTATGGTTGTGGACGACCTGATTTTACTGTCCGTACATGCCCTTCATGTTCGGGAAATGGGGGTCGACGCCGCTAGACGACCGAATAGCGCGGTGTCAAATAAATTCTTCGGTCAATGTTGTAAATAATTCGGATTTTAGTTTTAAAGCTGTTTTAGATTATATTTTAAGTCACGCAGGTCCTGATGAGAGACCGTATCTTAAAGTTTCAATTTTTGGTAATGAGATTCTTGGATTGTTAGATTCGGGTGCTTCGCATACTGTTGTTGGTAGAAAGGGATGGGAGCTGTTGAAAGGTCATTGTAGGCTTACACCAAGTAAAGATAGGACATGTAATGTTGCTGACAGTGCAGAATGTCAAATATTAGGTATAGTTACAGTACCACTTATGCTTCGCGATAGAGTTTGTACTTGTGAGTTATTAGTTGTGCCTTCCGTACCCCATACCTTGATTTTGGGATGCGATTTTTTGCGTAGAATGGGTATTGTAACCGATCTTAGAATTAACGAATGGACCTTCTTGAAAGATCACTTGATCCCGGAAGTTAATGCAATACAGGCTGTAGAACATTTATCTGAAGTTCAGCGAGAACAATTAGATTGTTTTGTCAAAGAAGTTTTTAGTAAAATGGGAAATAAGTTAGGATGCACTCATCTTGTTGAACATGAGATTAAAACCACATCGTCGCCTATTAAGCAGCGATATTATCATATTTCTCCTGATCTGCAGAAACAGGTAGATCTTGAGTTAAAGAAAATGTTGCATGGGGGAGTGGTAGAACCTTCGACTTCTACTTGGTCATCTCCGATAGTAATGATTAAAAAGAAAGATGGTAGTTATCGGTTCTGTGTTGATTATCGCCAACTTAATAAAGTCAGTCAACCTGATGCTTATCCTATTCCATATGTATCAAGTACTTTGGATAAACTTCGTGACGCACATTATCTTACGACTCTTGATATTAAATCCGCATATTGGCAGATACCTGTGGCTGTTTCTTCACGCCCTTTAACAGCGTTTACTGTACCTAATAGGGGGTTATTTCAATTTCGCCGCCTACCGTTTGGTTTGCATACGGCGCCGGCAACGTGGCAACGCCTAATTGATAGGGTTATTGGTGCTGATTTGGAACCATATGTCTTTACGTATCTTGACGATATTGTACTCTGTACGCCAACTTTCGAAAAACATCTTTCTACTCTTCGTGAGGTTGTGTCTCGGTTATTAGCTGCTGGTCTTACTTTAAGCCAAAATAAATGTAATTTTTGTAAGCCAGAACTTAAGTATCTCGGTTATGTAGTGAATTCACGCGGTTTATTAGTAGACCCACAAAAAGTAGATGCAATTAATCGTATTCCTACTCCTGTGTCAGTGAAGGAAGTACGTCGTGTAATTGGTATGGCGTCATGGTACCGTCGCTTTGTTCCGAATTTTTCTTCACTTATCGGACCTCTTACATCCTTGCTCCGCAAGAATGCGAAATTTTTCTGGGATAGTAATTGTGAACGAGCCTTCAGTGATATTAAAGAACATTTGATATCTGCTCCGATATTAGCTTGCCCTGAT
Source organism: Agriotes lineatus (assembly GCA_940337035.1). Classification (NCBI taxonomy): domain Eukaryota; kingdom Metazoa; phylum Arthropoda; class Insecta; order Coleoptera; family Elateridae; genus Agriotes; species Agriotes lineatus. The sequence goes on along the minus strand of CALNHX010005878.1, from coordinate 29,184 downwards.
TTTTCTGTACCTTTTGTTATTCAAACGGATGCTTCTGGTTATGGTATTGGTGCCGTACTTACTCAACATCAAGCTGATGGAGAGAAAGTTATATGTTACATTAGTCGGTCGCTTACTAGAAACGAACGAAATTTTAGCACAACAGAGCGTGAATGCCTCGCTGTCCTTTTTTGCTATTGAAAAACTTAGACCATATATTGAGGGAACCAAGTTCACGGTAGTAACTGATCATTATAGCTTAAAATGGCTTAATAGTATTAAAGACCCTGTTGGTCGTATCGCTCGATGGGCAGTTCGCCTTCAACAATATGATTTTGACATTATTCATCGAGAAGGTATAGAACATGTTGTGCCTGACACTTTGTCTCGTGCTGTTTCTGTTATTGATGCTATTAACGTTCAATTTGGTCCTGCTGGTAATCCATGGTATCATCGTATGTGTCGATTTGTTATTAACAATCCTCGAAAATTTCCCCATTGGAGAGTTAGTGACGGTCAATTGTATAAATATGTTCGAACCGATTATCCAGACTTGGCAGATGATGAAGATCATTGGAAACTGGTTGTTCCAAAGACTCAACGCCAAGAAGTTATCAAACAAAATTACGATATTCCGACCGCTGGTCATACGGATATTAATAAAACTTTCCATCGTATTGCACAAAGATACTACTGGCCTAAACTACGTTATGATGTGGCTGCTTATGTTCGCCGTTGCGAAACGTGTCAACGAATTAAACCAGAACAGAGAGCCCCTGCAGGGTATATGGGTGGACATTCATTAATTTCGAAGCCTTGGGAACTAATCTGTTGTAATATTGTAGGTCCTTTACCTCGTTCAGTACGAGGGTACGCTTATATATTCGTAGTGGCTGATTGTTTTAGTAAGTTTCCATTAGTGTTTCCGCTCCGTACAGCATCAGCTAAGGTTATCTCACGTATTGTTGAGGAAGACGTATTTTTGATGTTTGGGGTTCCCAAGCGAATCATATGTGATAATGGCGTTCAGTTTCGCAGTCATGAGTTTCAAACTTTAAATCAGAAGTATGGCTGTAAGATTTCGTTCACTGCCAATTATCATCCTCAAGCTAATCCTACGGAACGTATAAACAGAGTGCTGAAAACTATGTTGACAGCTTACGTATCAGACCGTCATCGAGACTGGGACAAATATTTGTCTCACGTAGTTTGTGCTATACGTACCTCAGTTCACGAAGTTACGGGAAAAACTCCATATTTCATTAATTTTGGCAGAGAAATCATATTAAATCACGAACTGGTAGTTGGTGATGGAAATCCGGAGATTCAATTTAATCGGGATAGAGATTTAGATAATCGTTCTACAGTACTCAAGCAACTGTATGCTGATGTTAAACGTCGTTTGGATAAGGCTTATCAAAAGTCAAAAACTCGCTATGACTTTCGTCGACGACCTTTCGAGTTCGTTCCGGATCAAGCAGTGTTGCGTAGACACTATGTGTTATCGGATGCTGCTGGTCAGTTTACTTCCAAGCTTGCTGCAAAATTTATAGGACCGTTTATTATTAATCGAAAGTTTTCACGATGGGTTTATGAACTCAAAGATCCTGACGGAAAAATATTAAAGGGGACTTGGCATGCCAAGGATTTGAAACCTTATGATAACTCTGAGATGAATTAATGATGTGTGATGTGCATAGGGTGGTTGGAAGGCCACAGTAGGGTAGGTCACTCTTTGGGGAACTTTAATATCTTGTTCTTTCCCCATTTTAGGGTATAGGGTGGTTGGAAGGGCACAGTCGGGAAGGACACTATTTGGGAAACTTTAATATCTTGTTCTTTTCCCTGTTTTGGGTATAACGTATAGGGAGTTCCCTGTTGGGAAATGTTAATGGATGGTTTTCTTTTTGATTGTATTGGAAGAGCGTTACGTTATCCTGCTTTTCCTAAGGGGACATAAGGGTAACGAGATTAATCGTTAAAGAAGTACAACTTCTTCGTTTCTTTTAGGTATCCCTTGGGGTTTGGGGATATAGGGTGTTTCCCTACAAAACAAAATTTTTAAGATGACCAGTCCTTCATTCTTCGCCTTCTTTTCTTTTTAAAGCTTTGTCTATATTTCTCTCTTGTAATGTAGTGAATGTCGATTTTGTTTTGAATGAACTGTTTACTTAGATGAATGACAATTTGATTTCTTTTATTTCTCTTTGATCTGGTGCGGATGAAATCTCTGGTGATGAGTGATTGTTGGATGTGGGATGAAGATTGGTGGGGATTTTCTTCAGGCCGTTCGGGGCGCTGAAGGATCCCTCCGTCGGAGCGTATGAGAGTTGTGTGGATGTTGGCTTCTGCCTCTCACTTTTCTGGTTTCTTTAACCCTCTGTCACTGGGGTTACTTCCTCCCCAGGCGTGTCAAAAGGAAAACCCTGGTTATTCTTCGTTTTGGCTTAACTATTTTCGGTCTGACAGTACCTGAAACTGTGTGGAGGTGTGCTTCCGCCTCGGGGGTTTATTGGAAGTTGTCAGGGGGGGTACGCCGTGGGGATTTGGAGTGATTTTGGGGGGTTCATGGGGGTGGAACTTCTTCACGACAGGTTGTTACAGGGTTGTTCACCGGCGCAGCATTTACATCCAGCAGCGACAAACAATCTTGATCCTTGTCGTGGGGTTGATCTGGTCCTGGGTTCCTCCTGGGGTCATCACCGTCTCTACAGTGTAGTTGCTTGTTTGTGGTGTGGGTATTGGTTTTTTTTTTAGATTAATTGTTAGAGACGTCTTATGACAGACGGTTTACTGACTCTCTAGCGTATATGTATGTATCCTTTTAGGATAAAGTTTTTATTTAGTTAAAAATTTCGTTGAAATTTTTCCTTTCTGGTAAGGGGGGAGTTTGTTACGTGTCAAAAGCATTTGATATTAATACTAGTGTTGAATGAGGAATCTAGTGAGAATGACGCGATAAAATTAATATCAGATTGGCTTTGTTCGTTGCTAGAGCAGATATAATAACAACGTTGTTTGTTTGAGAGAAAATTTGTATATCAGTTTTTAAAAAAAGGCAAGAGTTTTCGTGGGGTGTAAATGACAATCTCGCCATGTAATATAGTTTGGTGATAGTAAAGAATTGGGTTACTGGCCAACCGTTCCTGTAAGGGAGATCATTAAGCGGATGTCATTTTTCCAATGAATATTATATTCAAGCTGTGAAGCAATTTGGGAAACACGAATTCAACGATTGCGAAGTTTATTGCCTGTGAACAAGCAACAACTATTAGGCGGAAAATCTTGGAAAGATAATCTACGGAGAATCAACCGCAGTCTTGGGGGTCGATGTGTAGCGAATGACAGCCGAGGTTGGGGCCTGTCAAGCTGACATGTGATAGGAGTAACGGGATGTATTAAATGTCTGCGAGTATATCGGCACAAAAATAAGTGTTTTAGCTAGAATCTGATGATATTTTTGCATATAAAAACTGTGTAACCATTAAAATTACGAACGGTTTAAGTTAAGCTATTTGGGGTACCCTGCGTTAGGTTGTAATATTAAAGATGCTAATTGTCTGATCGATGGTAATAATGTTCTAGTAGTAATAAAACTAGCTACAAGTATTGCTTTCTTTCATTGTGATAGGGAGTTCAATAATCGTATTGTTATTAGTTGATAGAAAGTGAAGTTACAAGTTTCTTGGCTTATATCAGTATATTTGAGTTTAACTTGTTGGCGCCAATTATCAACATCATAAACTAGAATCCGCGACGTCTTCACTGATGCTAGAGACGGGCCTCAAATATACTCTTATAGTGATCGATTGTTGACTAAGAGATATAGCGATGACCTAAAGGTAGGTAAAGGAAAATATAGATTAATATAGTTAACACTGCTTAATAAATTTCATGAGTTGGGACTTGTTATCTATACATCAAGGAAATGATTGTGGACGTGTCCAGGTAGTGCTACCAACAACGGACCCTCGAGTTGATAAATTTGGAAATACGCTACCGCAAAATATTTTAAAATTTGAAGCTTTTGAAAAGCAACTAAAGCATCCGTTCTCTATCTACGGGTACTTTAAAGCGATGTCGGTACCTATAGACCACTGTCAGCAAAATAATAGTACTTCGTACACAGAAAAAACCAAAATTCATATACCCTACAGTTTCGCGTACTACATAAAATGTTCTTACTATGATTCTCTATCTAAATTAGAATTGAATCGAGATTCTGATTGTGTTGGAGTATTTTGTCAGCGATTGGAGGCTGCTATTAAACGAATTTACAATGAGCATCTAAAATATGTGATGCATATGAATAAATTGATGGAATTAGAGGTGGTGGGCCATAAAATAACCGTATATTGCCATATATGTAAAAAATCTTTTAAAGAAAATGAGGATAGGGTGCGTGATCAATGCCATTTGAAAGGACATTATCAAGGACCTGCACATGTTACTTGTAATTTAAATTATAAACTTCCACATCATATCCTGGTATTCTGACCTATCTAATTACGATGCCCACCATTTCGTAAAAGCTTTATGTGTAGATGAAAATGAAATTGACGTGATAGCTGAAAACCAAGAGAAATATATAGAAATCACAAAAGATTTACTTGTTGATAAAATAAAGGTTTCGAAAAGAGTTTTGTTGATAAATACATTAAAACTAAATTTTTAGATTCATTTAGATTTATGCCTACGGGGTTAGCCAAATTGGCTTAAAAATTAGGTGATGAGCAGTGTGTAAAAATTAAAACAAGTTTTATTGAGGAGAAAAAGTTTAATTTAGTTAGACAGAAAGGCGTGTTGCCTTATTCATATATCAATGATTTTTCAAAAATAGACGATGGGGTGTTACCCTCAAGCGAACAATTTTATAATTATTTAACCAACACTCACATATCGGAAGCGAAAAATCGGCTTGCGCAAAAGGTGTTGCAGGTTTTTGGCTGCAAAACCCTGGGGGGTATTCAGGTATTTACCTGAAGTCCGACGTTTTATTGTTGGCCGATGTTTTCGAAAATCTTAGGAATGTTTGTATGCAGGCATATAAATTAGATTCATGTAATTTTTTACCGCATCAGGTTTAAGTTGGGATACGATGTTAAAATATACTGGAATTGATCTGAATTTACTGTCTGATATAGACATGATGCACTTCTTTAAAAGGGGTATTCGTGGGAATTTATGCCAGTGTAGTAAACGAGTGGTTGAAGCCAATAACCCATAGATGTCAACCTTTAATCCTGATAAACAGACATATTTTCTATCCAACTTGACGCAATAAATCTTTATTGTGCGCCTTTATCTATAATATATATGTTTCTACCTACAGGAAACTATCATTGGTTGTCTAATTTAGAGACTGAAGAATTCAATATTTTGGAAACTGCAGATATATCTGACAAAGAATATATGCTGGAAGTAGATTTAGATTACTCAAAATCACTGCATGATCATCACAACGATCTTCCATTTGCGTCTGAAAAAACGGAGCGGTTAATGAATTTGAAAAATCATTCTATAAGCTAATGGATAATTCTGTATTTGGTAAAACGACGGAAAATGTTGACACACGATCAGATATTAAATTAGTAAGCCACTGAGAAAATTTGGAAAGAAGGCTGGGGGCAGAAGCGTTAATTGGTAAATCAAACTTTAAAGGGTCTATCATTTTTCTGAAAATTTAGTGGCTATACAGATGGAGAAATTACATGTCCGATATGATAAACCTATTGATATAAGATTTTGTGTTTTAGATTTGGTTAAACTTATTATGTAAGATTTTCATTATTACTTCATTAAACTCAAATATGGTGGAAACGCCACTCTCGCCTACACCGATACGGATTCATGGTACTAGAAATATTTACACCTAATTTTTAAGAATATATCAAACATTATATCGAGGTTGTCGATACCTCTAACTATTCAGTAGTCAACCAGTTCGGAATACCTAAAACAAAATCTATAATTGGGAAGATTAAGGATGAATACGAAGGAAAAGTTCTATGGGAGTTTATCGGGACCGGTGCTAAAGCCTATATTGTGAAGGTGGAGCGTGAATTTACGAAAAAAGCTAAGGGAATGCAGTCATCTGTAGTAAGAATGAACTTACTATGACTTATTATAAGGATGTTGCTCTAAGTAATAAAATAGTTTACAAGAAAGTAAAACGTTTAGATCTGATAAACATCAAGTGTGTACTGATTAGAAAACAAAGTGGCTCTATCTCCTAAAGATAATAAAAGGTACATCATCCCCGACGGGGGCGGCAATACTCTGACTTGCGGACACTACAAAATTGATCGAATATTAAATACATAAATTCACCAGTAGAATGGATTTCACATAGTGTTTTATCAACTCACCTCAGCATGAAAAAATAAGACGCAGTTTTGCTGTCTATACAACATGTTTTTTTTTATTTAAGTTGTAGCTATTAGGTTGATTATGTTTTTGTGTGTAATATGTAACAATACAGCGATTGTTAATCGTGCAGTTGTTTGTCATGAAATAAATACTTACAAACAATGAAAAATTTAGTGTTGTATGCACTATTAATTATTAATACTTAATATCCTTATATTCTAAAACAGTCACAGTTGTTAATACTATCTATATGGGTTTGAGATTCGACTATTAGTAGCCACTCTGTTCGTTAATTAAATTAGATCATACTGTATTGGTGTAGAGTGAATGACACAGTTGGTATAGCATCCGCCTATTATATGTATGGATTGTCATACATTTTCTGGTAACCATACTGATACATGGCTATAGCCCCTCTAATGAGTACCCTTCTTTGAATTCAACGAGTCAAGCTGGCCACCGGATCGGGGTGTGCCCGAAGATGGCTTGTATCACCCTGCTGGTATATAGTAGTAATGCAGAGGCGTTGTGGCTGAGTTGGTCATATACAGTGTTTGTTTACCTCAACCACTTCGTTTCAGGCGGTGGGTTTGAATCATGTGAGTGATATTTGCGCTAATAACGCCGTAGTAATTTTCAGACTCTAAGCTTAGGAGGGCAGTTGTAAAACCCCCTCAGTGCTGCCGGTATTCCACCGAACATTTCATTCCGGTGTATAAGTTGTAGATATTAATATCTCCGATATATTTATATATATCCTATATTTATATAACGTTAGACTAATGGTGCTTTAAGAAGAGGTGGTATTGTATGGGGTGTATATAATTATATGCTTTCGCTGAAGTTGTAACTATTATAGCTATTAAGGCAACTAGTGTTTTACAGAGGGTTTAACAATCGAGGTCGATCATGTTAAAATTCGAGCGAAGCGAGAATTTTATGATCGACCGAGATTTTTAAACTGTAAAACAGGAGTTGGCTTCAATATTTTTTCTACAGCCGAGGAGTTTGTTAGCCAAAATGCCCTAGAGGCTTCGCCCCTCTCCAAAGCGGCCCTCGGGGCTCCACCCCTCTCCAAGGGGGCCTTCGGGGCTCCGCTCCTCCCAAGGGGGCTTTCGGGGCTCGGCCCCTCTCCAAGGGGGCCCTCGGAGCTCGGCCCGTCTACAAGGGGGCCTTCAGGGCTCGGCCCCTCTCCAAGGGGGCCCTCGGGGCTCCACCCTTCTCCAAGGGTGCCCTAGGGGCTCCGCCCCTCATCAAGGGGGCTCTCGGGGCTCCGCCCCTCTCCAAGAGCGCCCTCGGAACTCCGCATGTCCCCAAGGGGTCCCTTGGGGCTCCGCTCTTCCGCAAGGGGGTCTCTGGGCTTTGCCCCCCTCCAAGGGGGCCATCGGGACTCGGCCCCTCTCCGATCGGGCCCTCGGGAATCCGCATACATATCGGTCCACTATAATAACTGTACTTTTAATCTTCACAAATACGGTTTTATAAACTCTTAAAGTACTCCGTGCTTTAAATGGAATGGCGTGTTTTATAGACAACATAAAGCACGCTGCATATGACCCTTGGAAACAGTTTAAAATCACGGCTGTAGAAAAAATTTATAAGGATATTATAGCATATATGTCCGTAGAGTGTCTACAGATCAGCTGTACGCTTTTGTTTAATTTGTATGATTAACGATGTTATTGTGTAAGACGTATCTACAGAGAGTTTATTAAGAGTATACTTGCTTTTCCACCATATTTTGAAAATATATCGAACTCACGTTTGTAAAACTATCACATGGTTGTTAAACAGCCTGAATATCTAATTTGTATTTTAATCTAGTTAAGGAAGAAAAAAAAGGCTGAACTAGAACACTGTATTTTGGGGGTCTGGAATGTCCAGGGACTGAACGGAAAAGAGGAAGAACTAGGACGAGAATTCGAGAAGAGTAAACTTAAACTCCTAGGTATCACGGAGACAAAAAAGAAAGGTCGAGGAAGTTATAATTTGAGGAACGATCACCTAATAATGTATAGTGGGGTACCCGAACAAGAAAGGGCAAGAGCAGGAGTGGGAATCCTAATTAATAAATATTTTGTAAGTCATATAAAGAGCTGGAAACATATCAATGAAAGAATGCTTAGACTAGATATAAAAGAGGGCGAAAATGAAAATCTAACAATATTTGTGATATACGGACCGTCTGAAAATGAGAGAAGTGCAGATAAGGATCTATTTTGGGAAACCCTCCAAGAAGAAAAAGATATTGTGGATAACAAAGTAATGATTATGGGTGATTTTAATGGCAGGGTAGGCAGCTGTAACGAAAAAGGGCACCCAGTAGGCCAGTATGGTGAAATAAGCATAAACAACAATGGACGCCGAATAATAGAGTTTTGTTTGAATAACAACCTGGTAGTGAGTGATACCTTCTACAAACATAAGGACATCCACAAATACACGAGAACTATGGATAGTAGAAATGAAAGATCTATTATAAATCTATTTTTAATAGAAAACGAACTAGGAAGGTCCATTAAAGACGTAAGGGTATGTAGGGGAAGAGAAGTAAGGAGCGATCACTTCCTAGTGCAACGGAAAATAAAAAGAAACAAAAACTCAAACTCCATAGCGACCATAACAGAAAACAACAAGTACGGCAATCCTAGCATTAAAGTATATAAGTTACTCCAAGAAGACACGAAGGAAAGGTACAGAGTACTCGTAAATCGAGAGCTCAGAAGAGAAGTATGGAAAATAATACATGAAGTAGAAGATTTGTAGAAAGTATTTAAAGTAACTATATGTAAGATAGCGGAAAATGTATGAGGTAAAACAATACGAAGAACCAGGAAATGCACAGCATGGTGGACCGATGAGATAAAAACTGAAGTCAAAAAGAAAAAAAAAACATGGCAAACTTACCTCAGCAATAGGGCTGAGGCCACCTATCAAGCATACAAGACACAAAGGAAGATAACGAGAGACAAGATCACAGCGGCAAAACAAAAATTGTGGGAAGATCTACGAAATAAGATGCAACAGAATGGTCAAGAAAACGCTAAACTCCTCTACCGTACTTTGAAAAATGCTAGGAAAGAAAAAAGGGGTGGCATCCATTGTATACTGGATAAGCAGGATAACCTAATAACAGATAGTAAACAAGCAGTGAATAGATGAATGAAATTAAGAGTGACAATATCATACCGGAACCTCATGAGGAAATATCGCTAGGGGAAGTATATGCAGCAGTTAAGAGACTAAAAACCGGGAAGGCTGCAGGACAAGACAATATAAAAGCTGAAATGGTTAAATATATGGGTGTAGAAGGGTTCGCATGTCTGCACAAATTACTCCACTTGGTATGGACAAAAGGTGTTATCCCACGGGACTGGTCAATAGCTATCATACTACCAATATTTAAGAAGGGAGATGCTAAATGCTACCGAGTAATTTCTATACTGAGCGTCATTAGTAAAGTATATAAAATCATACTGGAGAAAAGGTTAAAAAAAGATATAGAGACAATTATCGATGATAATCAGTGCGGTTTTAGACCAGAAAGAGGTACCACTAATCTTATATTTACATTAAGACAATTAACAGAGAAAACAATAGCCACCAACAACAAGCTATACGTATGTTTTATCGATCTGATCAAAGCCTTTGATAGTATCCCCAGAGAGAACATTTGGGAAGTCTTACAAAAACTAGTGGTGGATCAAGTACTGGTGAGAGCTATCAAAAGTATATACGCTATAACAAGAAACGTTGTAAGAACAAATAACATCAGCTCTACGGAATTTATTACAAGAGTGGGAGTTAGACAAGGCGGAGTATTAAGTCTCCTCCTATTCATTGCGGTAATGGACGACATATACAAAGCATGTAAACAGAAAATAAAAACGGCCAGAATAGGTGTATACAAGTTAAAGCCAGTATCAGAACTGATGTATGCGGACGATTTGGTGATATTTGCGAACAACGAATCAGAGCTACAAAAGAATTTGCTAGCATGGAACGAAGAGCTGATGAAGAATAAAATGAGTATTAACACTGATAAAACGGAAGCTATGATAATAAGCAAAACTGTGCAACAACTGGAATTGAAGTTGGATAATATCAAAGTGAAACAGGTTGAGAACTTTAAACATCTCGGATCAACATTAAATGCCAGTGGAAGTATTGAAAATGAAATCAACAACAGAGTTACAAATGCTTCTAAATTATATTACGCTCTCAATAAAATATTTATAAGAAAAAAGGAAATAAGCACCGCCACTAAAGCCAAAATATTTAAAAGTGTATTTATACCAGTATTAACTTACGGATGCTAGTCGTGGGCATTGAGCGATAGGGACAAGAGTAGAATATAGGCAAGCGAGATGCGCTACCTTAGAGCAGCAGTCGGTGTTACAAGGAAAGACTGTATTAATAATAAGGTAATTTGCTAGTGGCTTAATCTTAAACCGGCCCTATCTGTGATAGAACTGCGCCAATTAATGTGGTACGGACACATGGTCAGAATGAGAGATGATAGAAAAGTAAAAGTGTATGCAAGACCAGCAGTGATAAGAAAAGGAAAAGGGACAGGCCCAAGAGAACATGGAATAGTGAGGTTGCTAAGGTGATGCAAAGAAAAGGGACTAGTTGGAGTAAAGCCGAAAGGAATTCGGCTGACCGGCGCCGGCGTGCGTGGAGGACCTTCTGCCACGCCAGCTCTACACCGTAAGAAAGAAGAGGACCCATTATGTATGTATGTATGTATCGAGCTAATATAATGTACTAGCTATATGAAATAAATACTATTGTATGTTATTGTTTAACTTGTGACATGTATATGAACGTTAAATAAAATAATGCTATGTTGACTGTGTGTTTTATTTCTTATCTTTATGAAACGTTCAAATATGAATAAGCTTCTATTAAATAGATCTAAGAGTGAGCCAGATTTCTGCTGGTTTTGGTAGTTTACTTCATGCTTTTAGGCGTATGTATCATATATCTGGGTAGTTGGTAAGAATGCTTTTTTATTAACCACAATCTCAATATCAAGTAGTCAGTAAACTAAGAGATAGATATACCATATGATCATGAGCGGCTTGAGGTTGTGATATTTTTACGAAAGGGTATAATCGCCGTCCGAGCTTTGTAAATATAGTTGTCGTTCTGCTATTGGTAGTTATATTTTTCGACTTCGCTGGCCGGTCGGTTGTATTAATAAATTCATGTTGACAATAACTATCCCCGTTCTTATTAAACATAAGCTTAGATGAGCACTTGCTATATTAGGATTAAGTAGATATTATATTAAGTGGTAGATGTGTGGGTGCAGAGCCGCATACCTTATGATCTTGATCGGCTTGAGGTTGAGACGCTTTTGCAAAAGTGAGAAATTACCTAGACACATCGTTAAAACGAGCCTGCAAAACTCCTTTGTTAATAAGTAAATGTTTTGATGTAGACTTAACTATTAAACTAAATTAAGAACCTACCGAAAACAGACCATTGAAAGTTCTCTTGTCTGTAAAATTATCATTATTAGTATAACAAGAGCGAGACACACTCGCCGAGCGTTTTGGGTTTCCACGTGAACAAAATAGGTAGCCACGTTCGAATGTTTCCTTGAAAACGCCCGTCATTTGTCGAAATAATCGCGTCACATGTCTAATAGACTGCGCGAGTAATGTTAACTTGATTGTCAATTAATATTTGCAATAAAATGAAATATGATATTTTTCATTAATAATATGCTCAGTCGTCGAAAAAATAGTATGTATATTTCGAGCTAAAAGTGCGCTTGCCGCTTTTGCATGATTGCTGGTTTCGGCTTTGTCTCAACCAGCAATATTTATTCGCAAGCGGGAAGAATGCACTTTCAGCTCTTAACATACAATATACTATTCCGCAATAGTACATATATGTGTATAAATAATACATCTAATCGAACCTGCTAGATAAGTCCCAGGGTTTGAAGCGTTTCAGTCTTCTGTTTTCGTTCTCCATCAGGTGTGTGGCTAGGTTGTTAGGATGCACTGAAATGCGGTTTTTATATTTGACACAAAAAAGTATTTCTTCCAGCACTTATTTTATATTTAGATCACTTTGAATTATGTGATTAGGTACATACCATGGTGCATTGTGCATGTGAGCAAACGAAAATGAAATCAAGTTTGGGTTTGACGATTAAATAAAGATTTAAATTAAAAACATAAGTAATAGGGCACATGTCTTCATTTTTTCAAAGCCAAGCTTGATTTCGTGTTCATTTGCTCACATGTTTCTTTATTTTAAAATATTTGTATGATTTCAATATTAGAGGTGTTGGCAGTTCCCCACAGTTGAATGCCATACGTCCATTAGGGTTTGACAATGGCTTTATAAAGAAGTATCGTATTTTCCATTTTCACTTGAGACTTTCTGCCAATTAGCTAATACATTTGGCTAAATTTGATTCTCAGCTGCCTCCTCTTGGCAAATATATGATTATGTCAAGCCTTCTGTTAAGGTATGCCCAGATATTTAATGTCATCAGTTTGTGGTAATACAGCATTATTTAATGATACTGCTGGGCATGTACCTCTTCTCATAGTGAAGGTAACATGTGAAAATTTTAAATTATTTACCTGCATTCTCCATTCCCTCAGCCACTCTTCAATCATGCGTAGATTGTTCTGTAAGTTCTCAGATGCAATGGTAGGGTTGGTATCCGATGCAAATATGGCCGTATCGGCGGCAAATGTAGCTACAGTTGTTAAATTAGTTGTAGGTATGTCAGATGTATATAGGATGTATAGCACTGACCATAACACACTGCCCTGAGATACTCCTGAAGTAACGGGTGTAGGTCTGATACCTCATCTCGCTGCTTGACAAGAAACCATCTACAATCTAGGTAAGATTTAAAAATTTCGTAAAAATGATGAGGTAGTGCCATTTTGAGTTTATGGCATAAACGTCCTAGCCAAACTTTATCAAACGCCTGCTTGACGTCTAGAAATACCGCAGGGCAATACCTTTTGGATTCCAAGTCGTTGTTTATTACCTTGACAATTCTGTGTACTTGTTCTATGGTGCTATGATTGTTTCTAAATCCAAACTGATAATTGGGTATAAGTTTTCTTTCCTCCAGTATTGACTTGAGCCGTTGTAGCAGTAGTTTTTCGAACAGTTTGGATATCACAGGTAGTAAACTTATAGGTTTCTATAATTCTGTAACGTCCCGCTGTGGGGTTACAATGTCCCGGTAGCTCTTTTATGCGTGTGCCCTCGCCTACTAACACATTCACAGTAAAGTAGTCGAAAATAAACGTGTATTGTTCCTCATATGTATTACAAAAATAAAAATTAAATATGTTCCTTAATATAACAAAACTGTCGGCTATGTACAATAATTATTTCCGTTTGCGGACGTTTTAACGCCTAATAGCGGCTACAACCCTTCAGTTATTAGTAGCGGCTCGTGGAGTTTCGCTAGCTTCGCCTAGACGGCGTGGACGGTCTGACTTCTTGCTGGATCTCGCAAAAATGGTCGCTGGTTCTGCAAGCAAACAAAAAATTATTTTGTGCTAATAAAGGTCGTGTTGCGTAAGAATTAAATTGATATCAATTGGTTAATCTGAGTGCCCCAGTGTTTGTATTTTCCTATTGTCCAAATGCACTAACATGTACTGGGTCCACAAAATGTTATACAGCCTTGACGTGTACAAATTCAACCCGCAGTTGTTGCCTGTCTTTCACAGTGTAAGGCTGTGCTCACCCGCCAGCAGGCGACAAGATCAGCAAGTGACCTCGCGGTCACGTGTCGTAAGAGTTCTTATTTTTTTTATATATATAATATTTATCATCGTCTTATCGGTAACTTATAACCGAGACCGGCATGGCATATTACCAAAATCAAACCACACCGATGCCGACGGCCCAGCAATACATTCCAATGCAAACCGAACAAGTCCAACAAATGCATTTTGCCCCGCAAAGTTATCAATACGCGCACATTGTGCCAAATTTAAATCAAACATTCACACATTTTCCTGCACAAGATATATCCGTAACTCCAAATGCCGCATCTTATCAGCCTCAGCCTGCCTATCATCAGCAACAATTTCTTGCAGTATCTCACAACTCAGAATGGCAAATAGTCAATAACAAAAAACGCACCCGACAAGAAAACATCAATAATAATAATCAAACAACTCAAAACAAACAAGCTAAAACTGCGAACTACTGGTTAAACCCGGAAAACCGCTTTAGTGTGCTTACAGATGAAAGCCCACAGGAGCAAGCGCCAACTACCTCACAAAAAAGTGATCCTAAACCCCCACCGATATTTGTCTCGGGTGTGAAATCCATTGAGCCACTACTCAAATTTTTAGAAAGCACAGCCAAAAATGAATACACACTAAAGGCACTACCAAACGATGAAATCAAAATAATTCTGAAAACATCTGAAAAATACTCGTTAATTACTAAAGGCCTAGTGGAAAAAAATACGGAATTCCACACCTACCAGGTCAAGCAGGAGCGTAAATTTCGAGTCTTTCTAAGGAACTTACACCCGTCCACGAGCACTAGTGGAATCCAGAATGAACTAAAAACACTTGGACACACAGCAACCAACGTATGGAATGTTAAACAGACTAGTACGAAAAAAGAACTACCCCTCTTTGTTGTTGACTTAAAACCATCTGACAACAACAAAGACATATACAACATAACTACACTTATGCATTGTATTGTCAAATTTGAACCTCCACGAGCAAAGCGAACAATCCCGCAATGCTCCAGATGTCAGAAAAACGGACTAATTTTTGCAACAGAACTCCCCGATGCGTAAAATGCATAGGTGCGCATCCTACGACACAATGCGAACACAAAGAAAAATACAAAGAAGTGACGTGCGTCAACTGTAAGGGAAACCATCCAGCAAGCTATAAAGGATGCCCTATCTATAAGGAACTGCAGCAAAGAATATTCCCACCACTACGTCAAAAAATTCTTCCAAGCGCAAGACCCTACCAACCAGGACTATCATTCTCTCAAGCATTAATAAGCAACGCGCAACACTCCAACAATATCACGCCTCAACAACAGACTACAGGTCCAACACCCCAATCTAACGACATGGCTGAATTAAAACAGATGCTCAAACAACTCATGGAACAAATGAGCACAATGTTAAACCTTTTAACCACAGTCGTAGCTCGAACCTATAATGGACAAACACCTTAAAATGGCGGTATGGAACGCCAACGGGCTGTCCCACCATAGAGACGAACTCATTGCTTTTACTACAAACCACTGCATCGACATTGTTTTAATTTCAGAAGCGCACTTTACAGAACGTAGCTACTTCAAAATCCCAAAATACACCGTTTATGCAACGCTACATCCGGATGGGACGGCACATGCTGGCACGGCCATACTCGTCAAGGACTCAATTAAGCATTATGAACTTCCCAGTTACAGTTTCCCGCACCTACAAGCCACGTCAATATTAGTAGAAGACTGGCAGGGCCCTCTTACAATATCAGCTGCCTATTGCCCACCAAGGCATAATAACAAACAAGAAACATACGAGCATTATTTCAGTACTCTAGGTAATAGATTTATCTCGGGAGGCGACTTTAATGCTAAGCATACCCACTGGGGATCTAGACTAAGTACCACTAAAGGCCGAGAAATGTTAAAAACTGTAACCGACCTGGGACTGCTACCCTTGTCCACTGGTGAACCCACATACTGGCCCACAGACCCGAGAAAACAGCCGGACCTGCTTGACCTGTGCTATGTAAAAGGAATAAGCACTAACTTCCTTAATGCCACTTCCTGCCTTGACCTCTCTACGGATCACTCCCCGATTATAGTAACCCTGGGTACTACAGTAATCATGAAGAAGAAAGTGCATTCACTTACAAATAAATGTACAAACTGGGACCTTTTCCAGGAGCTGGTCTACACATCCCTACGAATGGATATCCCATTAAAAACAACTGCAAACTTGGACGAAGCGGTACAACACTTCAATCAAGTTATCCAAGAAGCGGCTCACCAAACCACTCCGGAACACACTCAGTACATCAACCCGGTAAACTGCCCCGTCATAGTCAAACAAAAAATTGCAGAAAAGCGCAGACTACGGAGAATATGGCAGACAACACGACATCCAAACGACAAAAGAGCCCTAAACCATGCAACTACTGAGCTTAAAGACTTACTTTCTAGTATTAGAAACCAAAATGTGCAAACCTTCTTGAAGCACCTCTCTCCGCTGGAAGTAGATGACTACTCGCTTTGGAAAGCCACAAGGTACCTCAAACAACCCCAGCAACACAAAGCTCCAATCCGCACTGCCAATAACACCTGGGCCAAAAGCGATCGTGAAAAAGCTCTGACCTTTGCTGATCATCTAGTCAACGTCTTCAAACCATTTCCAGCTGAAATAGACAATAGGGACGACATCAGTAATATACTTGACACTCCACATCAAATGAGCTTTCCAATTAAAAAATTCAAAGTTCATCAGGTAGAAGACACCATTCGCAGACAAGTAAATTCACGCAAAGCCCCGGGCCAAGATCTCATTACCGGCTGTATCCTCAAAAATCTACCCCAGAATGGGTACCAGTTCATAACTCATCTCTTGAATTCAGTCTTACGACTTCGATACTTCCCCGAGCAATGGAAAACTGCTGTCATCATCCTAATCCCAAAGCCAGGCAAACCTATTGATCAACCGGCCTCTTATAGACCAATCAGCCTACTGCCGACTCTGTCCAAAGTGTTCGAAAAAATGCTCCTACAAAGGTTATACCCAATACTCTAAAATTAAGAAAACCCTACCTATGGATTACTTTGTACTGCTGAAGTCATACTTAACCAATCGGCACTTTCTTGTCAGATATGGCAGCGAAGTAACACCACTATATCCCATCAACTCGGGCGTACCTCAGGGTAGCGTGCTGGGCCCAATTTTGTACCTGCTATTCACGGCGGATCTCCCCACAACACCCAGTACCATGGTTGCTACTTTCGCCGATGATACGGCTATACTGTCGTCGCACACCGATCCCAACATAGCATCTCACCAGTTGCAAGTCCACCTACACGACATACAGCTCTGGTGCAATATGTGGCGCGTTTCCAGAAACAGGAGCAAATCAGTTCACGTAACTTTCACCCTACGGAGAGGAACCTGTCCACCATTGACGCTAAATAATCAACAGATCCCCCAAGCTGATAGTGCTAAATACCTCGGCATTCACCTGGACAAAAAGCTGACATGGAGAACGCACATATGGACAAAGCGCAAACAGATGGGATTAAAACTACAAAAAATGTACTGGCTACTAGGGCGCCAATCTCAACTATCTCTGGACAACAAGCTGCTCCTCTACAAAACCATGATCAAGCCCATATGGTCTTATGGAATACAACTCTGGGGCACTGCCAAGACATCCAATATCGAAATCCTTAGAAGATTTCAATCCAAAGTTCTCAGAATGATTGTAAACGCACCATGGTACGCCCCCAATGAAATTATAAGACGCGATCTTGAAGTGGCTACAGCTAACGAAGAGATTCAAAGGTTCAGTGCGCGCTATCGAGACCGGATTAGTGGTCACCCAAACGCCCTCGTGGAATCATTACTTGTAATCGATTACGAAGTTCAACCGCGCCTAAAAAGATTTAAACCGCTCGACCTCATAAACAGATTTGAGTAACTATGCAGTGAGTGTCGTACACCCCTAGGTTAGTCAGAATTTGTTAAATTACTTTTAGTTTACTATAGGTGAGCTCTCACTGGAGGCTCAACCTTCATGTCTTCATCCACTTACACTTGTTAAACTATCTACTGAATGTCTATGTATGACACATTGTAGAGCAAATAAATAATTAAAAAAAAAAAAATTCAACCGACTGTTTTATAGCCATTACATGCACTAACTCAACCAACTGTTACAAAGCTACAGCCTGCACTAATTCGACAGGATGTCCCTGACTTTAAGTTTTTTTATTGTCAAAAATAATAAACCACAAGTATTTTAGTCTACGCTAAAATATAATTGTAAGTGTAATCTGTATTCTATCCGATCTGTTCATTTGCCTCCTAAGCAGGATACTTTTGTACTGGGAGGGAAAGGGCTATTATAAACATTACTAATATAACTGATTTTGCCTTTTTATTCAATGGACCTCATCATATTTTATGATAACAAATGGTATTTTCGGTGAAAAATGGGAGCACACATGAATTTTCTCTATTAGTTTTTATGATAGGTACCTAAAAAGTAAGTCTTCTTCAAAATATTGATTTTTCCTGAACGGGTAAAATAATGTTCTGTAAATATTACAACAGATATTTTTTGTCCAGAATTTGTTTAATTATGACTCATTTTAATAATTAAAAAACTATTTATTTTTAACTTATAATTTTCGTGAGACCTATTTCTATCTCTTTTTTGGTTTTATTTGTGATGTTTGAGATGGGACATTGAGCTTCTGTAAACCAGATATTAAAGTGGTCCTATCTGGAACCGTGTTATAGGTTAAACCGGCTTTACGACGAAAGAACAATGGCACCACTCGGGGATGCTAGCTTGTTACAGCATGAACTGCTATTTAAGACAAAAACGTCAATTTGTTACATCATAAAAACTACATCATGACAAAATCGGAAAAATTATACAGATTCGTTGCCCGAAACCCGTTAAGATGGGCTGTAAAAAAGGTTTTCGGTTAAAACGCTCAGCGAGAAGGACGGGTTCTCTACGGCCTTAGATTAAAGTTACGATCCGGTAAACGAAGTATAGAAAATAAACGTTTAGCGCCACTACTTTTGTTGCAAAACCCTTTTACGTAAAAGTGGAAATCGTAAACGGGGCTTAAAACGTGCCTGCAGTGCTCGATTTCCACCAGCGGGCAGCATCAGTAAACTTACCTTTAGTTAATTTTTTCCAAAACTTCCCTGTATTCCTTATAAAGAAAACCCAATACAAATACGCATGCAATAGATGATATCCGAAATAATAATTCACAAATTACTTAATTATATGCAATCTATTAAGTTAAAGACATGTGAAATATAATTATACAAACATGAATACAAGTAAATGGGTTAGTAACTTTAAAATTACATGACAGCAACAAAGTTCACCTACAATAATGACATCAGTAATCGTGAATTTAACAACAACAAAATTTACTACGGCAATATTCCTGAAAGTTTATTAAAAGCGAAACGTAAATTCTAAAATTTACGTGTGAATGATACTGTAGCATAAATTACGCACACACACCTTCCGAAAAACGTCGCACGAAAGGGTTTAAAATGTACTATAAATAACTAGGAACAAATACCTGGTTTTCAGAATTCAGGGAAGTCAACTTTGATGTCCATCAAAACTGCTGGCGACCGGTGAAACAGCTGCTGCATGGGCAGGGCTTCAAGATCATTTTTGCTCCAGTCAGGAGTTTGAAACAATAATAATCCCTTCAGAGGGCGAATAGACGACGGAACGAAGCTTCCAGTAAAGGGACGACAAAACGAAACTTCAACTTACGAGATACAACACGACGTCTTGGTTGGGATAGAGCTGGTAGCTTTGAGAATCGAATGATTAAATTCGCTTGATGGAGGACGCGCGGCTTCCCGATAAGGATCCTTCAACCAAAACTAACTTCTTTGTGTCACTTCAACCCCCGACAGCTAGTGCGCACATTACGATGAAACACCAAGGGTTGCCATGAAACGAGACGAAGCAGTTCAACTTCTTCGGAGGCCACAAACATTCACGAAAAACACACAGTTAAGTTCGCCTTTTTCAAAAGACACGAAAATCAACGAAAAGCACACAGTTAATGGAACGAAATACTTCATAGCGCGGCCCAACAGCGCAAGGCTGTTGGGGACGCAAATTTGAAACACTAGTTAACTAAACCAAGGCGGGAGCGGCAGTGAATTGTTCTGGGATGAAATTCTATAAGCAAATAAAAAGGGCACGTACTACTTAGCTTCTTACTTGCCTGGACACTTCGGCGAAGTTCTGGCCTGCATAAATGACAAAACCGCAGACAATCAAGAACCGACTCCCTGGTGTCTAAAAACAATTAAAACCGCTATGAGGCAGATTGGCATCCGAAGGCACAGCTAAATTTCATACTTTTTAACAAACGTAAATAAGATGAGCAACGCTAGTCTTTAAAATGAAGGGAATAAAGTTTGAAAACTCAACTAAGCTTCTAATGTAGGCTTAAATTAACGAGTAAAATACTAAAAATGAGAAAAGAAAAGGCGAAGGGCAAAAATACAGCAAATTGTCCGCAAAACCGGTAGAATTTAACTTATATTTCGTCTAATTTTAATAGTTTATCTTTTTACCTTAAGGGGATTTTTTAGTAACTTTACTACAAGCCGTAATGGGTATATTTCTGCAATTATTTGACTTTTTTATTTATCACCTTATAACTTCAAACTTAGGAGATGAAGAAGCGGTAACGTGCTTATAACAAATAAATACTATGCAAAAACTTGCCCATGGTGGAGAAGCTTAAAAAATGGAGCAGCAATTGGAATTATTAATCATTCTATACAGAACAATAAAAGCAAATATAAACGAGATAAAGTAAAATTGTCCACTTTTTTACCATAAAGAAATAGCCATTGCAATTTGGCGTGTGTGAACACGTCGAACGATGTTTTAATTTCTTTAGAAAAACTTGATAACATTAAATTAAAATACACGACAGGAAATTCCAAAATATTTATCGAAATTAGGCAACACACTTTACTAATCAGGAGTAGAAAGAGAAAGCTGATGCTTATAAACTTATCTTAAACTTGAACTTGGGCTAGTTAGTTACCATATTCAAGATAACAGATCTTTATCTGGGAAGGTATACATTATTTTTGCTTTGGTAGGTTCGGAATTTGCTTCAAGTAGCAGCTTCAAATAGTTGTGGTGAATTCAAAGAAGAAAATTTTATTTATTTCACCTTTCATTTCAGGACTATCATAAATTACCACATTACTGATCAGTCACATTTTAAAAAAGCGCAATTTTGCTTTTTGAATATGCTTGCAAAGCCTCTCATTTAGTGTGTATTAACTATTACCTCATTAAAAAGTGCACTATTTCTATACTTACAGTCTGTAGTTTTTCATAAACACTGTGTTTTTATCTCGTTACAACACATATTATCTCCAGCATTTTTCATGAGTGTTTAACATTTTTATATTTTCAATAAACTAATTTCATAGTTGCCGCAGCAGGAAGTATACAATTAATTTATTAAAAATATTATAAAAATGTTAATCGCGCATGAAAAACGCTGGACGCAATATGTGTTGTAACGAGATAAAACACCACAGTGAATATGAAGTAATGCAGGTGTATTTTATAAAAGTGTCCCCTAATCTTGATTTTATTTATTTTCATTTTAAAAAAGTTACAAACAAGATAACTCAATTAACGAACCCGTGTAAATATAAAATCAATATTTATAGTTATTACGTTGAAATTATTGATAGACTTTAAATCAAATTATACTATTAAAACCCGTAAATACTGGTTGTACATGAGGTTTATAATTTATTGTAATATTATTTGCATAAGCAGAGCTAATTATTTTAATTAATTATATATTATGATACTAGTGTATAAGTACGCCTTTAAAGCACGTGCGACGAGTTTAAGAGCACGATACGAAGTGGAGTGCTTTTAACGTCGCTAGTGCTTTAATAGCACCTGTACAGGTGTATCATACGCTACTTTTTCTACGATCGTAACAGAAATATAAACACTTAGTTCGATGACACTTTTTCCGTCACATTGTGTTAGATATTCTAGGTTATGTTGACATTCAAATTTACGGCAAAGCTTGTTTTAATATAGTACTTAGTAAAACACGCCACCAATGGCAACGTACGAAAAGGACGTAATTCGGGCGCTAATATTAAGAGTGCTACAAACTTCACTTTTGGCACTAAAAACTGTGCAAAAAGTTGTCATTTTGACAGGATCGTAAAAAAATTTATTTAAATATATTCTGCTTCTGTCTTAGTTCGATTCATAATCATCTGAGAAAACATTACATTTTGCCATTATTATCAGTGATATAAGTCTAACACATTACTTTTACTTCCCAAAGGAAATTCTTATCGAGAATTTAGGTGATTATACAGTAGGTACTAAAAATAATGCTGTGACAAAATATTAATGATTTATTTAAAAATACGATACACTAATAATAAAAATTGGAATAAAATTTGTGTTTAATTTCAATGGTAATTACTTATAAACTAATAAAAATTCAATTTACATAAGAATGCATACTAAACCAATTAAGTTAACACTAATTACAAAACGAATTCTAAAAATAGATCCTAAATACAAAAAAAAGTATCCCTAATTGGAATATTTTGTTTTCTTCCGGAATCCACTAATTCCGTCAGCAACGCAAACACCTTAATTATTTTAATTTTGGCAACATCTTAGTTTCCCAAAATTGTGTTTCTTTGAATAATTTTAATCGAAATTTCCATGGGTGACCAAACGACAAAATAACACTTAATTTTTTTACAGATGTTTATCTGATAATAATAGTGTAAAAGATGTGGCCCAAATGATATTGGAACTTAGCACCTTTTATGTTTGTTTTAAAACCAGTTTAGTTTTATTTGGTAGGAGATGGAGTTTGTTTGTTGTTAAGAGATAGGGCGAGAAGGCCAGGCCATGCCAACTCTTTACGAAAATTTGTAGCCTATATTCGTCCCCATCAATTAATACACATTCGTAGTTAAACGTATATTGAAGTCTTAGTCCTATTACAGCGTATATATACAGAAAATGTATGCCATGTTTTTATGGCCTAATATTGAAATCACCATCATATATGTTTAAATTATCGTAATTCTGAATGCTAGAGTTTGTTATTTTGACCCACTAGCATGCAGAATTGCATCGTTGTGCCTTCGACATACGATATATTAAAAGTGCAACGTCTGTTTGTAAACACGGAACTGCTGCTTGCATCGTGTGTCGCTTACATTTAATTGTTATCGCGACACGAAATCTTGACCCATATCTTATCTGGCGCAAGTTATGCAGTTTTTGTAGGTTAATTGCTTGAACTTTTGCATTTACTGGATTACAGTTTATTTCACATTATTCACTAAAATCCCATGTTCAAATTAGTTTGAACATTCTGGCCGGGTCACTTGCTGACAGCCGGGGTTGGTGTGGTCAGGTGTCTGTTGCAGTGATTGCTTCGTGGACGTTTCCCTTGGCGTGAGGTGTTGCGTATAAGGGTTCCAAACTGAAGTCATCTTGGCCGGAGCTGGGTTTTTGCTTCTGTTGTCCCTTGATCCGGCAGTTGTGTTTCCATACACAATAGCTTATGCCGCACAGTAGGCCAATGACCAGTATTGTTACTATACTGCTGATAGAGCCTGTCGTAATGGATAGGTGCCTCCAGTGTGTAGTGGATAGGTCATGTATTATCTGCTGCTGTCGGGTTAGCAGCACGCTTACGTGACCTGATGTTTCCAGGCTCGGTTCTTCGACTAAGCTTGGATACTCAATTCCCATTGATCCTGCCTGTGATGTAATGTTGACTTGCAGAATTTTATTAAACGTTGCTACGACCGGGATCGTACTAAATGATCGAGCGTACAGAATTTGTTGTCCTGTGTGGATATAGCACTCTGGAGCGATCTGGATGACTCCGGTATCTGCACTGGTGGCTTTGTTGGCTATAAACATCCATGTGTTTACCTTGTACAGCTCTTTCCATCTTATTGTGGTGACATTGTAGCGTTGTATGTTACATGGCACCTTGTCCAAGCGTTGATACATCTCGTCGATGATGCAGTTGGGGTTTTTCTCGACACTGTTTATGACAGTAGGTGTACACAAATAAGTGTGTTCCTTTATTGGAATGCTGACCTCGAACTTGGATGGTGGTATGCTGAAGTACTGCTGATGGTTGTAGTCCACAGCTAAGAAATACGGGTTGACTGCGATTGTTGCATACTCTCCGCTTCTGATTTTTCTAGGGATGGCGGTGATCTTGATGACTTCGTATTCGGTTACTTCGGTGATATGGAAGTACACTGTACACTGGCGATGGCAATATTCGTAAGTTTGGTGGTACCTTCAAGAACAGCTGACTTATTATTGTTGCTATTTCAGCTGGTGATACGAACCCAAATAAATGGCTCCGCTTAAACACTGCGTCAAGCAACTTCTTGTATTTTTCTGCCACTTCCTGCAAATAGTTGCTGGCAACTTGATATGCTGATAACACGTAAACATTTAATTTATTGGCGTCAATGGATCTGTACCAGGCCTTCATTTCGTTAATAAGGTGAATTCCTTGGTTGAATTTTACCAGGAAGTTTTCTAACTTTGTTGTGATCCTGCTCTCTGTATTGTTCACCGTAGTTATTTCTGATAACATCAACTTCGCTTGGTGACCGGAAGCGTCGATTAGTACCTGCTGATTCTTGTCTAGATCAGCGATGTCCTTATACACTTCTTCGTTTACTCCAAACACTGATGTCAGGAGCTTCCCTAGTAGTCCTCTTCGTGTTCGGTGTGAAGCTATTGTCCGGATGCTCCTCATGTCCCACGGAATACTGATTTGTTGTTCCATTATGTGGTGCATGAGTTCTTCGCAAAATTGGTCTTCCGTCATCTCGTTGCTGTTGTCGCATAATTGTTTAAATTGTTTGGCGGTGGCGTTAACCCCATACTCGTCCGTGATGAAGGCAGATATCGAATATTCCATCCCTATTCGAATTATCCCTCTATAGAGCTTCGAATTATCCACATGTTCCACGTATATACCAGGTTGTAACCTTTGCAGCGTATAGTTCGCTATACTGCCGGGAATTACGTGACACATCATGAACATGCATATAAATACTACTGAGTGTGTTTTCATATCTTGATTCCGTGCTGACCTTGTGGTAGGTCTGGAACTGCTGATCCTTGTTTGCACTGGATTGCCCTCGTTGTTTATAGGTAGCTGACAAACCTTTGTTATGGGTGGTTTGATTTGACTTCTATCCTTGCCCTGGATTGTCACTACTCTTATTAATCCATCCTTTCCTGGTTGTGTATTAATTATTGGTGCTAACGGGCACTTGTTTGCCGATATGTTGCCTTCCTTGAGGAGTACCAAATCCCTTATTTCTATGTTCAGTCTCGGAGTTTTTCATTTTTCACGTTGCTGTAACCTAGATAGGTATTCTGTTGACCATGCTTTCCAGAAATCTTTTTTAATTTTCTGTAGCAGTTTTCATATGCTTAAATGATTGTCAGTGACTACGATGTCGTCTGGTTCGGCTGGTGTGATGAGTGCTTGTCCGATCAGGAAGTGTCCTGGAGTGATTGCTGACATGTCGTTTGGATTGTTACTCATTGGTGTCAGTGGTCTTGAGTTCAGACAAGCCTCAATTTGATACAACAGGGTTGTCATCTCTTCGAAGGTAAGTGTATTGTCTTCGATGATCCGTTTGATATGGTACTTGATCGACTTCATTCCTGCTTCCCAGATTCCACCCATGTAGGGGCTTGCCGGAAGGATGAAATGCGACTGGACTGCTTCGGTGCTTAACTTGTCCTGTATTTGGGTGTCCAATAGCTTACTTGCTCCCACAAAGTTGGTACCGTTGTCACTGTAAATGTAGGCGCATTTCTTCTCCTTGCAGTGAACTTTCTGAATGCTGCTATAAAGGCATTAGCAGTCATGTCGCTCACTGCTTCAATGTGTATGGCCTTTGTGGCCAAACAAATAAAAATGGCGATGTATTCTTTGTAGGACTTGTTGCCTCTTCCTTTGGATACTCTAATTTGGATTGGTCCAGCGTAGTCCAGTCCAGTGTGTGTAAATGGAATGGACGGTGTCACTCGTGCAGGGAGTAGTTGTCCCATTAGCTGCTGCATAGGTGCTGCCTTAACCCTTGCGCATGTCATGCATCTGTTGACGATTTTGGCAATCGCCTGCTTGGCTCGTACTATCCAGTACTTTCTTCTTATGAAGGCTAACGTAGCTTGATTACCTCCATGTAAAGTTTGGTGATGCGCGTTTCTGATGGTCAGCTTGGCTATATGACTGTTGCTGGCTATGATGATGGGGTGTTTCTCATCGTAAGGTAACAGCGAGTGCTGTATCCTTCTTCCCACTCGAAGAATTCCATCTCTATCTAGGAATGGGTACACGTTGAACAAGATACTTTTACTGTCTACCAATTTGCCTTGCTGTAGTAAGTGATGTTCTCTTGGGAAGTCATGCCTTTGTGCTGATTTGATGATTCACTTTAGGCTATCACGTAGCTCGTTGGTGGTTAGTTGCTGGACCGCTACTACTTCCTTCCTACATTTCTTCATAAACCGCTTACAGTAAGCGATTACTCTTATCATTTTGCTGAATGATGAGAATCTTTCCATATCATCTGTCGCCTCACTGATTGCCGCATGAACTGCTACCTGCCGAGGTTTTTTTCTTTCTTCTTCAGTAGTACTCGCTACTGTTGTTTGGGCCTTTATTCGTTCCTCGGTATCTTCCTTTGATAACCATTCAGGGCTGTGGAACCATAAAGCTTGGTCACCTGATCTGGATGGTTGTACTCCTCTTGTGACCAGGTCTGCCGGGTTATCTTCCGACTTGACGTGATTCCAGTACTGCTTGCCGACGCACTCGTGAATTGTAGCAACCCGATTTGCTACAAAATTCTTCCATTTCTCTGGACTTCCTTTTATCCAGGCTAGAGTTATCATTGAATCTGTCCGGGCGTAAATTTCAATGTTGTCTATCACCATGGTTGAAATGGTCTTCTTTATTAGTTTGGCTAATAATTCAGCCGAACATAATCCTAGTTTTGGCAGTGTCTTCTTGATCTTGAGGGGTGCCACCTTTGACTTGGCTGTGAGTAACGTCGCTGTCGTGGTCCCTGATGGTGAAGACCTTTTTATGTAAATCGCCGCCCCATAAGCTCGTTCTGAGGAATCACAGAAAGCATGCATCTCTGTGTGGCCATCCTCTCCATAATTTATCCATCTTGGGATGTGCGCTTCCTCTACCTTCGGTAGTTCTTGCCTGAATCTTGACCATCTGTCTTGTATATCCTTGGGTAATTCTTCATCCCATGAATACTGTCCGACCCATAATTCTTGTATTAATAACTTAGCAGTTATTATAACTGGTGCTAGTAGTCCTAATGGGTCAAAGATTTGTGCTATCTCTGAAAGGATCTTCCGTTTCGTTATTTCGCCTTCTGGTTGCTGCTTAACTTTATATTGTAGTACGTCAAGTGTTGGTGACCTATGTACTCCCAGTGTCTTCCTAGTAGCATCTTCCTTGTCCCCTAATATGATGTTGGTACTTCCTTCAGCTTCTGGAAGGTTACTAGTTCATTTCCTGAGATTAAACTCTCCAGTTTTCAATATCTTGGTTAATTCGTTTTGGATGTTCCTTGCGTCTTCTTTGGAACTGGCTTCTGTTAGAAGATCGTCTACATAAAAGTCCCTCATGGCAATCTGAGAACTTCTTCGGAATCGGAATTGTTCATCTTTGGCCAACTGCTGCAACGTCCGAACTGCCAGGTAAGGAGCTGCGGTTGTGCCATAACTCACTGTGGTTAGCTGATACTCTTGGAGTGGTTCTGTTTGCGAGAACCTCCACACAATTTTCTGGAAGTGCTTATTATCCTCAGCTATCTGTATTTGTCTATACATCTTCTCAATGCCTGCGGTTAATGCAAACTCGTATTTCCTCCATCTCAGAAGAATATCTGTTAGATCTTGCTGTAGCCTTGGCCCAGTGTACATCATCTGGTTCAGGCTTTTCCCATTTGATGACTTGGATGAAGCGTCAAAGACTACTCTTAACGTGGTTGTATCACTGTCCTCCTTTATGACAGCTTGGTGAGGAATGTAGTATCCTCCTCTCGGATCCTCATGTTGATCCATTTTCCTCATGTGACCCAAGGAAATGTATTCCCTCATGAACTCTTTATATTCGGACTCCAATTTTCTCTTAGTCTCGAATCGTTTTTCTATTTGCAGCATTCTGGCAACTGCTCTTCTTCTTGATTTACCCAAATGACTGGGGTCCTCCTTGAATGGTATTTTTACCACATAGGTCCCATCTTGCTTCCGAAAATGGGATTCCTCGAACTGCTGTTCACAGTCTTGATCTTCTTGAGAGATAGGTTTCTTCCTTGAGACCTCTTCTATTTCCCAGAATTTTCTGAGTTGGTGATCTTCTTCTAGGTTAGATACCATACTCACCACTCTCATGTTGGGTTGTTTTGCTGCCTCTACTGCCTAAGATAAGATCCATCCTAATTCTGTCCTTTGCGCCATCATCCCTTGTCTTGTCTTCTTGACCCCTTCTAGGAGTATATCTTTGTATAGATCGGCTCCTATCAGGATGTCTACTGGACCTGGCATGTTGTAGGTAGGATCGGCCAGTAGGCAGTGTTCCCATGCGTCCTTCTTTTTTTCCACGATTGTATTCCTTGGCAACGTTTCTGTTAATCTTGCCATTATAAGCAGATCCTCATACATTCGGAAGTTGCTGGAAAATCGTGGTCTCATCTCTACTTCAATCTTTCCTTTGGATTTCCCTGCTTCGCTTTTCCCTAGCCCTCTGATGTCTGCTTGGATTTTAATTCTTGGTAATGCCAATAGTTGTGCTGCTTCTTCAGTTATAAATGATGCCTGTGATCTTGGATCGACCAACGCTCTCAACAGTTCATAATGTCCTCCGGCTGGCTTTACTTTGAAAAATGCTGTGGCCAGCAGCACTTCCTTCTGGTTGGGATTTTTCGATTTTCTGCTAAGTACG